>VZRL01001312.1:77080-189551 GCA_013397895.1 Origma solitaria | reverse complement strand
TTCGGCGGGGACTGCTGGCTCCCCGCGCCGCTCGCCCGCGACCTCCAGCGGCAGCGCCTCGCCGGGGCGGCCCCGACCCCCGAGGGGGTCCCCGAGCTTCGGGGCATCCCATCCCGCTGGGTGTCCCCGGCATGCAGGGATCCCTTCCCTGCGCTAACCCTGGCGCTGCCCGCGGAGGGGATGCTGTCGCTCACGGGGTGGGAGCCGGCGGGGCGGGGGCAGTGGGGCCGAGGGTCTTCACGTGCGGGAGGTGGAGGCCGGCAGCGACCCCAGCTCTAACTGGCCAGGGCCTTGCCACTCAGACACCTTGGCAGGTTCACGAGCAGCACTTTTGGGTGCCCCTTCTAACATCAGCATCTTTTGGGGGTACTTGTGAACATTTCACTAGTAGCCCCATGCTCTCCAAAATGCTCTTCCTTCACTGCTGTCCTTGGATATCACCACCACCTTCCATGTCTGTGTCTTGGCAGGACCGTCCTCCAAGCATCTTCCCATGTTTTTCACACCCTCCATGGTGTCAAGGGAGTACTGGGGGGAGAAACATCCCTGGTTCATCATGGCCATGCCTCTCATGACATCTGTGGGGCAAGAGTCCTGTCCTTGTTTTGCCAGCCAAAGACTGAAGGGTCACTTGGGCAGGATGTGGAAGCTTTTGGCCAAGGAAGGGTTCAGAGCTGTACCTCCTTAACCCCTGCTGAAACCTTCCTCTCAAGTATGGGTCACCTGCAATGATGCTGTGTCCTGTTTGCGGTTCACACAGTTCTGCTTATATAAACAATTTTGGTTTTGCAAAGCAAGCCCCCGTTTAACTCATCCAACTCTGCTTCCTCCAACAAAGCAGAGCCCTCCTGCAAGCTCAGCTCGTGCCATTCATGCTGCCCACGAGATTCAGGATGTGCACGAGCACCTGCAGGAGGAGGCTGCCAGTAGCTCCTGGAAAACTTCCACAACCAAAGCACCATCTTGATCCTTCAAACATATGAGGATGTGAGCAGGTTCCCAAGAACACTCTGTGGGAGAAAACAGCCGCTTAAATACAGGCAGAATCATGGCTTGGTACATTTACAATGCTCCCTTTGCCTGGAATACATTTTCCTAGATGACCTTTGCATTTGTGCTGCCAGACAAGTGACTGTATCCAGGCTGATTTCTGACTGTATTAAATTGATGCTGAACTGTTCCTTGCCGACTCAACCCAGTGTCACACGTCGTGCTGGGTTTGCTTTTACACACGTAGGTTGATAATGTCTGGAAACTCACTCCCATCCTAACCAAAGGCATAACCCTCCCCACAGGCCTTTTGTGGGGAAGCTAAGCTGACCCAGACCCTCACCTTCTTCAGCCTCTGAGTCACTAACACTTACCTGGAGCACTGCCTTCTAACACCTCCGAGTGAAACCAGCTCAGCACAGTATCTTAACCCTCCACACCTGTGCTGTGCTCAAGCTTGACACTGTAAATACTACAGGATCAGAGCTTTACCTAAGCCTAGGTTAGGTTTTCATTGGCACTTTGGCTTTTTCCAGAAGAGGCACTTGCTGTATGCTTCATGCAATAGCCAGGGTGCTGCACATCATCGTGAACTTACCATGGGCCGGGGCTGGGAGGAGGGAGGGGGTTTGGTTTGAAAGTCTCTGTTTAGCTTTCCATTAAGACTTATTGATTCTCTTAATTTTTTGTACTCCTGGTTGCTAGGCAATTCCTCTCTCTCCTCAGCATGCTGGAAGCCAGGGCTGCAGACAGAAATTTATATCTTGTAATAAAATCAAATAAAACAGAGCCTGTTGTCAATGATGAGAGGGGAGAGTTTCATAAAGGACAGGCAGAGCAGGAGAGCAGGGCCAGCAAGGGTCGATCAGCAGCATCCTCAGCATTTAAGTCTCATCACAATTACTCCAGACTTCACACAGGGAAACAAACAGCCCACGTGGGTGGAGGGAACATGCAGAGACAGGGAGAAAAGTTGGAACTAAATGAGCTAGAAATGAAGATAAACTTTTGTTCAGTGGAAAATCAAAGGCTTGGTCCGATCTCACACATACAAGGGTATCTCTGTAAATTTACTGCTGGTTTATCCAAAGTTAAGAGGTTGGGTATTGCCCCATTGCTGGCGCAATGTTGATCCAGGGCAGGCAGTGAGCTTCTCCTGATGGACATTGGTTCCTAAGGACTGTGATTCCTGGCGCAGAGCAGGGAGTGCATCTGAGTTTATATCTCTCACGGGGTAAAGAGCAAAGGTTGCCTCTGCAGGGCTGGGGGAGGCTGATGGGCATCACTGCTCAGCCGTGTCCATGTCAGACTGTTCCCTCCTCTGAGCTTTGCCCCACAATTTCCTGTGGGTAGCACCTTTCAGGGAATGCCTAGCTGAATTTTCTCCCACTTTTTGCAAAGCCTCTGACCAAACTCTCTGGAGATGGGTTGTCGCTGTCAATGCATCACCCTCATTCAGATGCTTCCAGTCTCTCCGCTGCTGAGTGACTTGGAGGTCTGACACAAATTCATATCCATATGTATGTAAATACTTACATATTTATGTGTAAGATGTGTTTGTTTGTAAACACACACACTTTTAACTCAGTCTTTTCTAAATCACAAGGTTGTTGCCTTAGAAACGGACGTTATTAATGTGATCTCCCGAGGTGCTAAGCACAGTGGCAGCAAGGGCAGCCTCTGGAAATGCCAGATACTGAGGTCAGGGCAGAGAATGCTCAAAAAATCCTGGAAACCTTTCCATCATCTTGGTGGTGACGCACTGAAAATGCTCAGACATAACTATACCTTCTCCTTGCCCTTCCAGCTCCCTTCACCCCAAGACTGCCTTTTGTTAGGAAAAAGATGTTTACACAGAGGTTTGGTTAATTTTGCAGCCCTAGCCCTGGAATGGCTAAATCAATGTCACAACCATGCAAGGAAAAGGGTGTTAAACACAACCCTCGATGCGACCCGGGAGCGCATTCACAGCCTAACGTGGGGAAGCATTACAAATTCCTGCGTGAACAGCAAACCTGAGCAGAAATATCAATAATTCATGCCACGGCAACTGCATTCAAGCAAAACTCTGGAGTAGCAGATACACCAGGCAGGATTCCATAGGCTTCCTCAGCACCACAGGGGAGGCAGCTCTTGCAGCTGGAGGTTTGTGTGAAAAAGCGACAGCACTGGCACCCACACCTATGCTCTAAAGCAGCTCATTTCCATTGCAGTATTGGTTTCCTGTTCAAAAGAAAAAAAATAGAAGAAAAAATCCTAGAGGTTTTTCTTTTAAAAAAACTATATATCTTATTTTCTGTGTTATCCAGTTAAATCAAGAGTGGCTATAGCTGGGAGGGAGGAAACACACAGAGCAGAGGGCTCAGACCAGGGCAGTTAAAAACTCCTGAACCAAAAATCCGATACTAATGCCAACTTTCTCTTATATTGAGCAAATTGCTGTATGGACCCTGTGGGACTGGTTTTGTGCGGAACAGGGAAGAGCACATTCACAGCATCTGTGTGCTTAGGATGTGTTGATCAAGATGAAGAGGATGATGCAGGAGAAAATGATGTGAGGGTGGAGAAAGAACTGTGATGTCCTGTGTCTGCAGAGCTGCTCCGCACCTGCACCAGCCCTCAAAGGAGACAAAGAGTTGTGCAGCTCTAAAAGTGTCTCACTGTGGAGTGATTTGCAGATCAGGGTTTCTTCCCATTTGCATAGTGGTTAACTCTGTCGCAGCCCGGTGTTACCAGTGTGAAAAAAGGGGAGTCCTAAACCCCATGATTTAATAGTCATGCAGATACCACCATGCACACCAGATCCCAGAGCTCCTCTGGAAGGGAGCAGAAGTGGGGAGAATGAGGACAAGGGAGGGGTTCAGACCAAAATCTCTTTTTTTTAGGTTTCTGCAACACCCTAGAGCTGATCACTGCTGTCTCACAGCCATGCTACCACAGAAAGGAAAGCTCGTCATGTGCCCAGGGCACCCTTTCAGTTTCTCTTCTGCCTGCCTCTGGCAATCGCTGGTTTGGGGTCAGTTCATGGCTGCAGGAGCTGATCAGCTGCTCAGACAGCATGGCTGGGAGCCAAGAGACCTCTGAGAGGGGCGAGGGGGTAATTGGTGGCTTGAAGATGTTGGATATTTGCATGTCTGCTCCACGGCACCTGGGGAAATCGTGGTGTAAGGAAAACAGCTCTGAAACAGTCCTGTTGTTGCACCAAACCCATTTCATATGATGTAAAACATGACATGGAGAGGGCAGCTGAGGGAATTGGCTCCATGGCAGCTGCAGTGAACCAGCTGGAGCTATGCTGATTTCTACTGTCCAATGATGGGCTCTTTTGTGCTCACAGAGGAAATGAAATTACACCAAGGAAGCCAATAGTTCACCTACATCCGTGGTAGACCACTGCTTTTAGCATTATTCCTGATCTATCCTAATTAAGAGAGTTAGGCCTGTGGAATCTCTGTATGGAGAAAGCCAACATGTGTGTGAAGACACTCATACGTCAGGGGATCAGCTCTCCCAAAAAAATTCAAAGTGATTATTCAGAGCGGGGCGTCATCCATTCGGTCTGAGTCACAGACACAGCAGGACAGGTTCGGTGTGCAAACAGCAGGGCAGCACTTCTCGTGGAAATTGCTCCATTCCAATAATTTAATCTCTTCCTGGCTCAAATGGCTCATCCTTCCAGGAACAGCTCAGAGGCATTCAGGCAGGAGACTGGGCTGTGTGATGTCACGTTCCAGGGTGGGCACCCAAGTGGCACACTCACCTGCTGCTGGCCCTGGGCTCCTGGGAGCCAGGGGCTGCTCCAGCTGGGGACAGAGAGCAAAGAGGATGATGGAGATGCTACAGGCAGGACCACAGGACAGAGGGGCTGAAGCCCAGCACTTCCCTTCTGGTCTGGAAGTCTCTGCAGCAGAGCCTGAGTCCCTCAGAAGGAAAAAGAACAAAGCATTTTAAAAGGGCACAGAAGAAGAGAGAAAACAGTGCAGTTCTTGGCCCCAGCAGTCGGTCTGGTGCTGCAGACTGCTGCCTTCAGCTGCTGGTTCAGCTCAGGCAGCTGAGAGCACATCCCCTTCTGTAGCACTGCTCAGCTGTGATTTGAATAAAGCACTAGATGGAAACAAAACTGTGGTTTTTCTCTAGAAAGAGATTAAAAATGATGGCCTGAAGAGAGCTGCCAAACAGCTGGAGATGGTAATTCAGCCTCCCCCCAATTAACTTTGTCCACAGAAAGTTGAGGACCATGTCCTACCCTTCCTCTGGCTGCTGATGGGATTGTTTGGATGTCACTGTGTGCCTCCTAAAAGCTCCCACAACATCGAGATACAGAGCATGCTGCTCACTTAACTGCGTATTTCAGCATGCTTTGCCAAAGAAAAATCAGCAAAGAATTAATTAACAGCAATTATTTCTAGCAACAACAGAGCAGCCCTGCTCCAGAAGCCATGAAAACAATATCATGAGACCCCTGTGGCCAAAAAGCCTTTCTAAACAGGTGCAAAAACAAACAATTTTATAGCAGGGTATAAAAAGAGCCTAAGCCAGGTTGGGGAATGGCAGGAGAGCTGCCATTTCGATGGCTGAGTCGGAGCACTCGCCCAGGTGACTTTTGTGAAGGAGATTTAATAAACAAAGCAGAGCAGAAGCACCAAGCTGAGTGAAAGAAGCAGCAGGACCAGGTTATTGCTGCCATAGAGGGTTTACTACACCCGTCACCCTGTGTTATTAGTGCTGCTGAAGTGATTTACTGTCCCAGTCAGTCCAACCCATTAGAGCTGTGATCTAAAGTACAGCCAGCTCCAGTATCAGTGATAAACATCACTCCCCTGCCTATTACTTGCTAAAATAAGCTGAAATAAAGCCATCAATCCAGACATCTCTGTGCCCAAATGAGTCCTTCTAGCTGGCACCACCACACCTGCAAGTCTCCTGCCATGCCCGCTGAAAGGACAGAGGTAGATGTTCCAGACACGCTCTCATTTTTCACCTGCCTGGTTCTTTTTCAGCAGCCGGTGAACTCAGCATCTCTGTCCCTTTGACCAGAGCTTGCACGTCCAGTCAGCAGAGCCCTGACCTGGTTCCTGTCACATCTCTGTGCTGCCCATGCACACCCCGAGTGTGTCCCCTGCCGGAGATGTTCCCTCCATTCTGCACCCTAATCCATCTGCAGTGGACAGTGGACAGTCCCTCCGTGCACAGTGAACTGCAGTGGACAGTCCTTCTTTCCCACCAGACTGCAGCACATTTTGGGGATGGGGGAAACGAAACTAAAAGCCACAGTCCCCCCGCCTGTACCACTCGCACTGATTCACACCTGATCTGCCTCTGCTCTCCCACACAGATCCTGCTCTGGGATTGGGCTGCAGGGACTCAGGACACCCTACCTCTGGATCCAGCAGGAATTGGGAGATGTAGAGAAGGGGGACAGATTTGTGCTGCCTTAGCAACCACTCCAGGCGAGCACATGGACATGGGAGATGTGCCAAACGACAGGCATAGCCCTGTGCTCTGGGTGGGCTGGGCAGTGAGGACAAGGCTGAAGACAACCTGCTTAATCCAGGAGTTGAAGTCAGCACAGCTTAACTCCCACCTCCACACTGAAGAGCAAAAGCCAGGGGAGGTAACCCCAGCCCCCAGCAAGGAGTCATTTCTGTCATGGGATCTAATCTTTCATGGGATTTCCTACTTGTTGCTTGTTCATGGGGCGTTTAAGGCTCATTTATCAGTGGGGGCTTTTGCTGCTGCCTGGTTCAGCATCCTGAGTTAGCAGCAATTTTCCCAGCACTGATCTGATCCGCAGCTTCTCTGCAATCCTGAGTGGCAGTGGGATTTTTTTCCCCATCTGGGTCTGCCTGCCCAAAAAGTGCCTTCCTCAGTGTGGTGAGATGCTTTTCCATCCACCCAGCCGTGCTACCTGGGGCTGTCATTGCAACCCAGAGGGGAAGAGCCCTCGGTAGATTGGCAGCAGATGGCTGCAGCACAGAGCATCACATCAAATCCTCAGGGCCGTCCTGGTGTCCCAGATTCAGTAGTGCTATCGTTCTCCTGCCTTGCCCACTAAGGAGAGATGCTTCCAAACCCCGCTGAAAACCAGAGCATGGTTTAATAACAGAGAAATGTGAATTAGAAAACACGACAAGGCCTGACTCCCTCACAGAGCATCCTCTCACACGTTGCTGCCTTCCCACGAGCTCTCCTTGCTCAGCAGCTCTGCAGGCAGGATCAGAACCGGGTGTGTGAGCAGGTTCTTGCTGAGCAGGGCTTGCTAGCAGCAAGAAAACTAGAAAACCTCCAGAAATCAGGGCTGTCAACTCCTTGAAGGTTACTAAAATAGCCCAAGGGCTCAGCTGCCCAAAGGGGCTGCAGAGGCACCCCCAGCAGGATTTTTAAACCCATCAAGGTGAAGGGAAAAGCCTGGGTCATTCTGCCTCCTGGCTTTCCTCACTCCCTGCTCTGTCTTTGCAAGGCTACTTTCCACCACCACTCCTGGTTTTTCATAAGCAGAAAATCATCCACAGTTCAAGGTGGTTTATGGTGTTGCTCACTGCCAGGCAGACCCAACATCCCTCCCCCAGCAGTGGGAGCTGGGAAAGGCTGCTTGTGCAGGCATCTCACTGGAGGTGGGGAGCCGTGGGACACCAAGGGCTGGAATCAGCCCACCAGATTTGATCAACTGAACTGTTTTACCTCACAGAGAACTCTGGCCTTTGTTGGGCTATGCGGTGCATGCCAGGCTTGTCATTCAGCCAAGCCCAGCAGGAATCAGCAAGCGTAAGATTGATGCACCTGCTAATGCAAATCCCAAAATCTCCTGGATAATGAGAGCGAGCACAACCATCAGAACCTCTAGGGAGAGCCATAAAAACCTGTGCCTGTATCATCATCAGTTCCAGGAAACAAAAAATGCATCAAGGTCTATCAAGTCCCCTGCACACGCTCACTGGACTTCTAGGTGACTTTCTGTGAAGCTCCTATTTTGAGAAGTGATCAATTATGCATTTCAAGCCATATGGCACCTTCATTCCAGAAGGAAGGCATTTTGTCTTGAAATCTGTAAGCTAGAAAATCTGCTGCATCCTGACAAAAATGCAACATTGCCACTTACTCACAGAAGCAGAATCATTAAGGAAAAAAAAAAAACCAAGGTAAGTTTAATCAGACATCCAGTTTTCATTGAAATAGCCTCGAAGAGGAAATGGACAATTGCATGTGCACTTCCAGTCTTCTTTTAAATTAATAGGATGCAGAGCTTTGATTTTTGTGGGAAAACTGATACACCATTCCCAATTTAGCAGAAGGATCTCTTCCAGAATGGATCTCCTCCAGGCACAAAAGCACTGAAGTCCTCTGGGGTCACTGGATAGATATGCTACCAGACATGACAGCACTCCTGCACACTAGCAGAAGTATCATTCCCATCCTAGGAATTATGGATGAGAAATGTAGAAAAATACTGCTCTCCAGTGGAGTCAGAACACCCAAGGCACTTCTCAGAGCAGCAACAAGTGATGCTACAGACATTTTTTATATGGCAGCAGGCTGTTCCTTCTCTCATAGCCTCCTACAACCCAGGTTTCATTCCAGAGGCTCAGTAAAAATGGTATTGCCTTTCAGTTCTCTGCTTGGAGTGAGAACAACGAGGTGAAATTTAAGAGGTGCTGTAACTCTAGTTGCCCCTCACCTGGTTAAGCTAAAACCAAAGGCAGCAGTAAGTAAAAGCTGTTTTGATTGCTGCCCCAAAGGGCAAATAATCACCAGCATTATCACAGTGTGGTCTCCCAAGGAAAGCAAGCTGGTGACTAAGCATAATACCCAACCACAAGGAATTCCTTGGACTTGAAGCTGGCAGGACAAAGTGCGGAGAAGGCTTTGGGGAAGGACCAAGGGTGAAGGTCAGCAGTCACACCCCCTGCCTGCTCTGACTGCTCACAACCCCAAACATTCACCCCTGGGTGCTGACGGATGCGACTCTCTTCTATGCCAGGTATGCCCTTCCAGGTGGCAGATGCAGCAACAAACCCTCCCCATCACAGAGGCACAGCCTCATTGTGCTCCTACAAAGGACTTTGGACCATGGCTCATTTCCAGAGCAAGCACAGGAGGCTCTCTTTGTGTAGGCTTTGCTGTGAAAGCACACCCAGAGCTCTGGAAATGTTTATTAAACTCTTTCTTCCTGGTTCTGCAGGTCAGTGTAGTTGTTTGGAGAGATACACCTACAGCTCAAGGTCTCCCAGGAAGACGTAATGATGGTTAACTTGCAGCAATGTTCCCTCTGTAAATAACTGCTGTGATCAAGGTTAAGCTCTTTGTGGTTGAATGGATTTTAATCTGAGCAAAGAATGTGTGGGCCAAGCTCTGCTGATCCAGAGCCCTCCGGGGACTTCCTGGGACAGATCCCAAGCAGCTGGGTGCCTCATTAGGGTGTGAATGAGGCTTTGCTGCAGAAAAGCTACAGAAAAGACAATTACAACTCCCTGGCTTATTGATTTCTATTGCTATGGTAACAGCTCACATCGATCTTCACTCCAACACAGTCACCACTTCCTCCTGCTTTGGGCTATCCCTTCCACACCTGTGCAATTACATCCAGGCTGGCAGTCTGTACGTCAATCCCAGCTCAACCTCCATTCCCAATGGTTTTCCTGTCTCCAGGTCGCAGGATCTGTCAGCAGGCGGAGCTTCACGGCAGCGCTGGCGCAGGCAGCACCTGGCAGAATCCTCCCAGGAAGATTGATGCACTCGTGTGGGGCCACTCCCACAGCACAGCAGCTCATCGACTCCAAACGGCTCCACCAAGAAATCAGTGCCCCTGACAAACTGCCTCCCCTGGAGCACACACACCTCAGCTCAGCGTTTCCAGAATACAGATTTTTTCCCAGTTTGGTGACAGGCTTCTGGAGAGGTGCCTCCTCGGTGTGGGCACAGGAAAGTTGGCTATGAACCTACTGCTTTCATTTGGCTTAAAGCCTGCTGTCAGTTTAAAGAAGCACAAGCCTGGATACCACAAGCAAAGCTAAAATAAAGAGGTTTCAAATGGAAAGATTTTAATTAATGATCTGGATGTTGGCAGGAATTGAAGAGCATTCTGGGAACTCTCCCAGATGACTCCAGTGTTGCAAGGACTTGTCCTACAGACCCAAGTTGGAAAAACTGACCCAAGTCTGGCATTAATGGCTTTTTTTCTCACCACTCCTCAGCTGCATTAGATCTCAATATCTGATGTCCCTCACCAGCTCTGAGCTTACCTTACAGCTCCACTGAACATATTCTTTTCTGCAGCCAATTCTTACAGCCAGGAAAGATATGCCTCTGCCAACTCCCTGAATTTTCAGCTATCCACTCACAGTTCTCTTCTTGTCCTGACAAGAGGGGACAGCAGCTGACTCACTGTGCTGGAAGCAGAATGAAACATGCCCCTGGATCTGGAAACGATGAGGATGTGATCTTAGGGTTGGTGAAAGGTGCAAACATCTCACCCCCGCAGTCCCTATTAGGGTGGCAATCACTCAACACCGAAAAAACTTTTACTCTGTAACAACCAGAGCTGGAATCAATGTCTCAGGAAAAACACACAGAGAACTGGTGAAGGAACCACTTGGCCAAACCACAGTGCAGAGTAACATCCGAAAAATGAAACTACCACTGATAACAGCCCAGATTACTCCCCAACCACTGGTGTGTTCTTTCAGACCTACCAGGAATTCACTTTGCCTTATAATATTCAGGGAGCACAGAAGCATGAAATTTGATTTCTTTCTTCTGAAGATGCTAGAGATTATTTTAATTCTAACTTGATATCACTGAAAGAAAGCTCTTATTCAGTGGTTTAATATAAAGTCTTTTAGTATCTGTTGCAGCAATACAATCTCTGCTTCTTCTTCTATAAATGTACTAATCTCACCAAAGGATATAATTTGAACAGCAGAATGAAGTGGAATAAAAACATGCAGCAGCAGGCGACTGTCCTTTTCAAACAGGAGCTATGTGCACTCTGTTCCATCAGATTAGACAGAGCAACAATTTCAATCTCAGCCCCAATGATCAGTATGAAGAGCAGAAAATGTTCTTTCACCCTTTCCTGGAACTCAGGACGAGCAGATGCACAGTGGAGAGAAGCAGAAGCAAAAGCAGACAGCAGGGGAGGTGAGATTTAGCAAAGAGAGGACACCAAATAAAGAGGGAAGCGTTGGAGGACTGCCTTGGCAGACAGAGTGTGCATGACTGTCTGCAGGCCCTGACCCTAAAGCTTAACATGCCAGAGCCAGATACGCAGAGAAATGATTCACTGGGTTAAACACAAAAACAAAAAGAGCAGGGCTAACAGGGCAGAACATACAGCGGAAAATACATCCAGAAGATTTATACATTTATTGCCTGCTTGAAACACATTTCTAGGAGGCTAACAGGCCAAATTATTTCTGCTTGAACTGAACATTAATTAAGAAAGATTCAATTGCATTAGAACATGCAAGAGAAATACCCTATTTCCAGTTGAATGATGAAAAAATTAGGTGACCTCTGGCATGGTAAATAAAGGCAGAATCACTCCCTGACTGGTGTCTGGAATTAGTAATACTCTCCCAACAATGATGGAAGATTACACAACTGAAAAAATGACCTCACTCCAAGCACCCCCACAGTACCCAATTATGCTACACAGCAGGGTGAGATAACCCCAGGGACGGGGACTAATACCAGCATTTAATAAAATTAATTTTAAAGTACAACAGCTTTATTTCCATCTGACAAGTAACTGTTGTGAGCATATCAGCACTGCCCACACAAGCTTACACAATAAAGTATTGTCTGGTTTGGGTTTTTGTCCTCTTAAAATAAGATTTCACTGCTCTTACAGAGACATGGAGAACATTTTAGGCTGTAACTGTTTTCCCTCTACAGAAATTAAAGAAGAAACACTTGAGCAAAGCAGACAAAGGCAGTACTTTTGCTCATTTAAAGAAAAATCTTATTTTAGGAAAATAAACTTTGGAAAAAAGGTTCTTTAAGGAAACACTTCATATTGCAATATGTACAGAATGTACAATATGTACTACATTTAGAGCTATGCTTTCCCTTCATGAGGAGCAAAGTTGTCTGTCTTCATCACGACTTTTCAGGTTTTTCTTCTGATTTCTCATTTATAAGGTCTTTAAATCCCAATTTTTCCAGAGGTTCATTAGCCATAAGTTGCCTAAGTAAAAAAGAAGAAAACAACAAAAAACGTTTGAGAGAACACAGCCTATAACCAAGAAAACAGCAGCAATTTTATTTAATTTACTATTATTTACCCTAACCAAATCCAAGACATCTATACAGGGTGACTGCTATTTAGAAAGACCTCAGAAACTTCCATTTTAGGAAAGCAACATTCAGGGATTTTTTTTCTCCTTAACAGTGGTTTTCCACTTAAATGTGTTATTTATTTTAGGTAAAGTAAACAACACATTGTGGTGTTGTTGATTTTAGGTACTGTGTAAGAGTTTCCTCTGAAACTGACCTGAATCCTGGTTATCTTTAATTAACACATTCCAAAAGAACTTCCTAAAATTCTACCAATGCCATTTACATTTGCAAGTGAATATGGTTTAGAACAGCATTTGTGGTGCCACTATACTTTGCTACAGGGATTTTCAAACTCGTTTTTCATTTGCAGCCTTCCTCACCACCAGCCCATAGTGTATTTTCCCTAAATACAAGGAAATGCATCCATTTCCCACAGTTCCCTGACTCACCCTTATACAGGAAGCATTGCAAAGCAGTGCATGAATGGAAACATCCCTCGAAAACCAATCACCAGCACTCTCTTCACTTGAACTGAGGAACAAGTTAAAATTTTAACTTGCCAGCTTGAAGCATATTTCTAAGGGGCTAACAGGCCAAATTATTTCCAGTTAAATTCAGCATTAAGACTTGATTGCATTAGTACATGCAAGAAAAATACCACTAGCTGTGATAATTCATGGTTAAGTTATACACAACTACTTTCAGGAGTCTTGAAGACATACTCAGAGCTTACTCAGAAGACCATGCAGAAAGAAAGCAAAGTAAGGGCTGCAGCCCCATACAAATTAAAAGTTTAACTTGTAACCACAGTCGGGAAAAAGAAAAAAAGCACACTGGCCGTTGTGCAAGGCGGAAGCTGCCCAGGTCTCGCTGTTCCCACCGTACGGGCTAGATAACATCGAAGCCACAAGCCAGGTACCCTGCCGATGCCACACGGGGCACCTGCATCCATCGTGGACAAACCCTCTTGCATGACTGCGGGCTCCCTTCCCTCGCGGCCCCGCAGAAAGGATCCCCGCTCTCCCCGCCCCGGGCTGACCGGCAGCCGGGCCGCTGTCCCGGGGCCACTCGCCTGTCCATGCGACACTCCAGGTAGGCCTTGGCGCTCTGCCGGCAGGCCGCGCTCTCGTAGCCGCTGTGGCGGAGACACTCCATGAACCGCTCCTTGAAGGCGCTGCACTCCCCTGCAACACACAGCGAGGGCCGCGCTACCGCACCGAAGTGATCCAGCGGGAACGCGCCCTTGTCCGGCGGCCGGGGCGTGAAGCTCTTGTTGCTGAAGTTCATGGCGGTGGACATGTCGCCGGCGGAGGGGTGGACACGGACGGCCCCGGTCCCCGCGGTCACTGTCGCGGTCCCCGCGGTCACTGTCCCGCTCGCTGCCGCCGCCTGGGGGAGCCGCACGCCGAGCGCATCGAGCGGGTCACGTGACCGCCGCGCGCCGAGCGGGCGGGGCCGCGCCGCCATGGACACGGCGTCCGCGTTGCTATGGCAACCAGAGGGGCGGAGGGAGCGTTGTGTGCGTTGCCATGGAGTCGGCGCCGCCCGCCATGTTGGGCCCGGCCCCGAGCGGGAGGGTCGCACCTATCCTTGCGTTCAGGGCTCCGACAGCATCGGCGGAGTAAACCGGCTCCTCCTCACGAAACCCGTGATAGTGTCCTCATTCTCCTCTGAATGCTCCGAATGGTTCTGGTGTTGTCCTGTGCAGGACTTTGATGATCCTTGTGGGTCTGTTCCAGCTCAGGATATTCTGTGATTCCTTTCTGTGAATGGGTGGCTGAGAAGGATGGCGGCGGGCTGTCTGTTTGTGGAGGGACCTGGAAAAAGGGTCTGTCCTTGGCATTTGTGCATTGGGAAATGGAGGGGGAAAGAGCCAAACTTGGGGCCTGTCGTCAGCAAATCCCTTTATAGAGGATCCAATCTTACCGAGTTTTTCCTGTTTCTATCCAGGGCTGAGGCCAGGCTCCTCCTTTCCCTCTGCCCAAAGAACAAGTTCCTCGTCGGTCACTGCTGAGCTCTGGGTTCTGAATTCAAAGGCCATTTTCCGCACCCAGCGCTGGCTGGTGTGTGATCAGAGCCCTGGGGACGGCACTGGCAGCGAGGCAGGATCAGCTAAAAACAAAGGCAGCAGTAAATAAAAGCTGTTTTGATTGCTGCTCCATCCCTCATTAATCCTTGTGCTTTAAGCTGAGCTCAAACCCAACAGACAGGACGAGTTATTTTCTGCCTCCTACAAGCAATGGGAGAGCAGGCAGGTTCCCATCATGGGGCATAAATACTGATGAGACAAGTAAAATCAAGCGGGTTTTGGCAAATGCCTGAGAAATGGTGAACTTCCAGATCCTCATGATGTACAACAAAGAAAAACACCCCTTTTGCCTGCAGGTTTACAGCACAAGCTCTGCAGATTCACAATCTCCTTCTGATAGGAGGATGAGAAATAGCTTTAATTTAACTCACCGAGTGTTAACCGTGGATTATGCTGGCATTTTTTCTTCTTTGCCCATAGCTGCAATTGGTTTAAGACAGTATTTTATCTGTTTTACGTTGATTTTCTTTTAATTAAATGACTGAGCTAAGCGGAAAGAATTCGAGGCTGGAGGAAAAAAAAGAAATAGCTTCAATTTTTAAGGACAGCCATTATGGAAATATTAACTGCAGCTCTGTTTAAAGTGTCTTTTGTTTATGCTTTGATTGCTTTCTTATTACAGTATTGAAATTGTAAATGGAAAATTACACCATGTTCTATTACATAAGCAACTGGTTTGCACAGCTTGAAATATAAAGTTTTATTATTAGGTTTTCAGGGCTATGAACAATAGATGGGTTTTATTATACAGTAAATAGCACTTTTCCACTTGACTTCGTTACAACGCTTAATGGTAAAAGGGAGATACTCCTCTTTCGCAAGTACATACAGCAAACTGTCCCAGATTTCAGACAACCAAGCAGCAGGGAAGCAACTTTGGTTTACCTGGACAAGTTTAACTGAAGTGTCAAGGCACTTGATTTTAGCAAACTGCCCAAATTACGTTCCTTACCTTCCGCCACAGTGGTTGACTTTCCAATTTCCCGTGTGATGAAGGGAGAAGTCAAAGGAAGAATATGTGCAGAGATCCCACAGTGGAATTACTCCCAGGCAGACAGCAGCAAGCCTTTCCAGTTGTGTTTAACATCTTTAGGAGTTATCTGGATGGTGGGATCAGGTGCACCCTCAGTGAGTTTGTAGATGATGCCCAATTGGGCATCAGTGTGGATATTAGGAAAATTTGCTTCCCCAAGCACTGGAATGGGTGGCCCAGGGCAGTGATGGAGCCACCATCCCTGGAGGTATTTGAAAGCTGTGTAGATGTGGTATTTGGGGACATGATTTTAGTGGTGGCCTCAGCAGTGCTGGGGGAACAGTTGGACTCAATGACCTTAGAGGTCTTTTCCAACCTAAATCATTCTATGATTCTCTGCAAAGGCTACATCAACTTGCTATATTTTATTATATCCAACTGGGTTTTTTACCTATTCATTAACTCAGTGTCTTTCTTGGGAGTCTTTAAATGTTGTCGTTACTCAAATTCAGGTCAGGTATAGCAGCAGGTGTTTGGTTATGATTACTTAATGTTTTTATTGCAAATGCCAGTTGTATCTTCTAGAATTTCCTTTAAAGGTACAGGTGTCATACAATCTAATACACGTGCTTTAGCAATTTAGGATATATTTTTCCCAAGGAGATCAAATGAAACCCCCATTAGATAATCATTGTGAAGAAAAAAAATCTCATTTGCGGATTAAACCAAACAGTTCCAAAAGAACTCCACAAAAACAGAGCCACAAAGAGCAGTGCCACAAATGGAGAATTAAATGCTTTTCACATATCGTCTTTCAAAAGAGTGAGAGACTTTGACAGCATCAGGGAAATCTGAAATAGCTGCTTCAGCAAAAAGGTGCCCATTGTCCAAGAGAGATCAGATAGTTCATAAAACAGGCAGTGTTCCACAGTATCGCTAATCTGCAGTCCTGAGCCCTTGCCAAAAATTAGAATGCTCAAATTAGAAGACTTCCCAAACTTGGGAAAATCTTGGCTCCTCCCCTTTCAAGTTACACAGCTTGATACACTTTAAAAAAAACCCAAAAAAACCTTTGCTTGAATCAGAGCTCTTCATCATTAATTATGGACTGAAATAACATTTAAAACTGCTCTCTTCCAGTGTCAGATAGTGCTGAAAACTTGTTCCACTTCTGGTGTTCAACCATCAGCTGGACAAACATCTCTTCAGAAGGAGTTATTACACATGCACCATTACTTTTTGGAAGCACCAAACTGAATAATACTTCAGAGAAGAACCTTAATTCTTTTTTACGGGCAGGGTGAAGTCCGTGACTTCCATTATTTTCTCTCCCTCACCACGCTGCCTCTTTTAAGAGCCTGAAGACTCAAATTATCAGGTAGTTAATTGGAAAATAATTTATCGACAAGCCATGAAAGGCTTGGAGTAAAGCACCAGGGGATTTTGTAGCTTGACTTGGGATGGCTGTAGGAAATTAATGAGTTGAACAAGACCAAGCACATTCAGATGCTGGAATTTGTGCCCTTGAGACTGCTGTTCCCAGCCCAGGCACAGAACACACCTCAGAGAAACATCCTTCCAGGATCACTCATTCTACGCCTCACCTTCGTGCGGCGAGCGTGCCGCCAGCTCTTACATAAGGCCTCTTGCTTCATCACTGCCACAGGCTGTTGTAAACCATTTTTCTCCCTTTCAGTTCAGGTTCCTAGACAAGGAAAAATGCAGAATATTGCCAGAATAGTCTGGGGAATGGGGATTTCTGTTGTGGATGATTAATGAAATATTATTGTTTTGCACTTACAGGGAAATCGTAGTTTCATGCCAATAAGGTCAGGGCCTTCATATGTTATGTGCTCTACAAAGATGTACAGAATGATAGCTCATTTTCTGTAATTACTGAGCCAAAGCCTCATCAGGTTAGAGAAGAACACTGTAGAAATAGCAATGCTGCACTGAGAGGCGAAACAAACCTTTATCTTAAATTGCTCACTGCAATTCTGGTACATCGAAATCCACATCTCCACCTGCATCAAGACAGGGGCCCAAAAGTAAGATGCTGGGACCCTGGTTCTGTAGATACCAACTAATCACCTTTCATGATATTTCTCAAATTTCTCTTGGATTAATACAATTTCTGCAATATTTTGTTGAGATAAACAGAAGCTAGAGACCCAGGACAAAAAAATCCTTGGAGCTATGTTGAGGCCTTTGATTTACCAGTTGCATTTTAAAAATCAACTCTTCATAACCTGATCTACTCAATACTGACTTTCCAGGTCAGGTTGCCTTGACTTGTTGGTGTAAATGTAGATCTGGAAGATCATGATTCTAGCTACAGTTACAAGGGATTTTACTGCAAATATTTTTGTAGAGATGCATTTTTAAAAGTACATTACCAGCACCAAAGCCAAGGATCTCCCACGTATTTTCTCACTGAGTGAGAGTAATGAAGGAATGGCATCTCAGTACAAGAAGGAGGTTTTTAAAAGCAACAAAATTCCCAAGAATGGTAAATACAAGTGGGAAACATTCTCACCTTAGGTTCTGCACAAGGACAACGCAGTAATCTCATGCACAGATTTTTCTATTTTCTTCTCCCAGTGACCAGACTCATCACATATAATCTTTCAGCTCAGAATATGGAAAAAAAACCAAACTCAAAACAGGAATCTCTTTTAAAAAATATTGCAGTCAAATAATGATTTTTGAAAATATTTTTCAGGGGTCTTTCTTCCCAAAGTAGATTTCCAATCCACACTGTTTTGCCAGATAAATGAAAAGAAATTAACAAGTCATTTGTATAAAAATAACCATAGTGAACACTTGAGACACTGATCACTATCCTGTAGTGAACCTGTAAAAATACAGAGTTGCAGGGTGGGAAGAAGTGGGTGTAATCCAATAAAACAATGCAATAATGATGAAAAATTGAAGGAGGTCAGAGTCGGAAAGCTTTTGATTTCTTTTTGCACTGGCATTTGTCAAGGCAAGCAAAATCCATTAGCAAGGAGCAGCCTGAGTTTTAACACATCTGGGTCTTTAAAAATGTTAATGTTTAATAGGGTGTGCTCAGGCTTTATATATCCCTGATAACAATGCATGGGCTGATAGGCATCTCCGGAGGCTGTAAATCAGTGGCAGAGCCTTGCAAGGCACACAAGCACTTGGTGTTCACTCTCATGGTTTATTATGCTATCAGCAGTCATTGAGTGAATTATGGCCTTATAACAACCATTTCCCTGCATTATCCTATGGTTACTGTAGCACTGTTTAACCGTGTCCCATTAGAAGGTGATGTGACCTTCTCCGGATGAGCACACAGGAGTTACTGTGCTGTTTAAGGTACAGGCTCATTTTCTAAGAGGAATTGCTTAGTCCCTGAGCTGTGCCTGCTTACCTGAAGATGGTTCTGCCTTGGGCTGGTAGAAAGACAAAGACGTGAGGAGGGAGCAGCGTTTTCTCCCCAGTCCTGTGTGGGATGCCTCACCTGCAAGTCTGTGGCTGTAGGCTGTGTTTGGGATCGTGTCCTGGAAGCCGAAGGATGTAGGAAGAAATGGAGGTGAGGGCATCACGTTGGCTGAATTTTAAAACTGCAGAGATTCCCTCCCTCTGGAGAGCTCGTCCATCATTTCTCACAGGGCATCAGCCCCAGCAGGCTGCAAGTCCATGGGCTCAGTACCTGAGAGAGGGTCTCACCCTGTATTGTCACCACAGAGTGGCAGTCCTTGGGAAGGTGCTCTTGCTTGCTCTGGCAGCAGCCAGCTGTACTCCAACAAGGCTCTGTGTTAACAGAAATAGCAGATTTCCTCCTTTGGTACCCAACTGGCCCCGTGTAGGGTTTTTCCTCCCTCTTACTGCATATTATAAAGTCTCAGGAGTCCCAGTAGTCACACCACTTGCTCAGAGAAGAATCTGGCAGAACAGGATATTCTTGGAAATGTCTGGGAGAGGAAGGTGCAGGCCAAGACCTCATAGTTGTGCAGCAAATCTTGAGATGGACATGACCATCCACTGCCCTTCTTTCTTTGTCCACCCTGCCTGGCTCTCTTCCGCACAGGAAAGCTCCCCCTTGTGAAAAACTCCACTCCTGATAACAAGCCTTGCAGAGCAGGCAGACATGCAGGCACCTTTTTCATGTCAATCTAGTTAGACTTTATTGATTCCCCTTGCCTTTGGCTAATGTACTGTTATTATTATTAATAAATAATCATCATTTTTCCATCAGTGGAGCCTGCACCCGGGAGCCTTGGAGAATTCTAGGAAAAGAATTATTAAACTAAAGGTTTCTAAAGGGTTGAACGGCAGCACAGCCTGGTAATCTGCCAGAATCCGCAACTCGGGAGCAAAATATCCGCACTGGAGAATATGTGATAGAGCATCAAATCAGCTCCTTCCCCCAGAGCCACCATTCCTAACAGTGACTCCCAGTTCATGGCCACTTCTGCTTTGTTGTCACCCCCCAAGGATGCCGAGGGTGGGGGTGGCTCTTGGGGAGCTGTCACCCAGGCACGTGGGCTCTTGCAGGACCCTGCCCTGGCTTGGGCCATGACTCAGTACCTGCAGGGCCAGAACTGTTGCCATGTGCTCCTCCTGGCTGGCACCCCTTGGCAGCAGCTGCCCAGGCAGCCTCCCTCCTCCATCCTCAGCCCGGCCAGCTGCAGTCTGATCCTGGCTCCTCCCACGGTACAAGGACTCAGGATCTCTTTCCCAATCTAGGCAGGATTGCCTGGAGGGGCAGTTTCTCCTAAAGGATTACGTGCAGCTGTTCATAAACAGAGAGACTCATCACCGAATGCCGAGCCAGCACAGCCATCCAGGCACACAAAAACTGCAAAATAGTGACTGAAGTGGTTTCAGGGGCATTTTGGTATTGCTGGTAGAGCATTTTTGGGACAAATACAATAACGATGAAAACACAGTGTTACTCAAGGAGGTGATCTTACTGGGGTGGCAGGAAAGCAAAGAGAATCAGAGCTGTCACCTGTAAATAGATCTGCTCCTGTCAGGAATCCTGAATGAGCACATCTTCGTGCAACCACTATTGCAGCTTCTCCATGGTCAGTCCTGTCCTTGCTGAAGGCTTGCTTGCCTGGGCCATGCATTGTTGTGGGCTTTCCCTCCTGTGTCCTGCTTCCTCCATTGCATCACCAGAGGTCCACCTGAGCCCTGTGGCCTGGCGTGGGTCCAGCATGGGTCCTGTCCCTGAGTCCCGACCCTGAAATCACATAGAGAACAACATGCCCATAACACAGTGTTTCACTGGAAAACAAACACCTCGTCCCACTGTTAGAGATGAAATAAAAGCTCCAGATTACGATAATCCATGGTTCAGAATAAAACAGGGTGTTTTATTTGGCAGGAAAATGGAGTACATCTGGTCTAAGTGGATGTAAACAAGACTGCAGAGTCCTTTTCTCTGTGCAAAACCACTTCCCCAGAAGGTGTGTTCAGGCAATGACAGAAGGGCTATAAAGGGACCCCAAGATGCTCCTACCCACACGTGGATTTGGACATGGCCGTGCAGAGTTTCCTGCAGTACATGGGCTGCAGCTCGCTGCTCTGTTTGGCAGCAGGGCTGTTTGCTCTCCTTTTCTTTCTCTCTAGCTCGAAGAAATCGGTTTGCAATTTGCCCCCTGGGCCACGACCTCTTCCTCTGATCGGAAACCTGAACGTGGTGGACCTGAAAAAGCCTTTCCAGTCGCTGACAGAGGTAGGGGCTGAGCGAGCAGGCAGAGGACAATATGCAACTCCTGGAGCGAGAAATGCAGCTAGGGAAATACAGATGTGGTTGTGTTGGCTTTGTGTGCAGGGCAGCAGTGAGATATTTGGCATACAGGCAGGCTGGCAGAATGACTTTACCTTCAGTGTGCACACACACATCCTTGTATTTATATACATAAATATATTACACACGTTCCTTCCTTTATGCACACTCAAGTGTAGACTCCCCCAGCCCTTGCAATCCACTCCAAATTGTTGGTGTTTCAAGCCCTTCAGAGGCTGCAGGTAGAAGACTTGAGTTGGGCCAGGCTGCTGCCATTGAGAGATGTCTTACTGCCACCAGAGCTCTAGAAAGGATGGGCGGATGGAAGGAATGAAGCATGAAAAGGTATCATCCCCACAGCAGAGGGAAAGGGGGTGTCCTGTGCACACTTATTTCCAAAACTCGTTATATCTCTGCAATGCAAAGCACAGCTCTGCCTCCCCAGCCCTTCCCCTGCACACACTGCCCAGGGTCGTTAAGGACTTCATGCATGGATTTTATATGTCTAGCTAAACAAATTGCTTTTTCTTAAGCAGCTCCATGGATACTTTTATTTCCAAAACAGAAAAAAACCCAAAAAAAACAACTTAACTATTATAAAGCCAGGGGCAATGTTTGTTTCAGAAAGTGTCTGCTGTGTTCCCATAGGGACCTGGGGACAAGTCAGTGGGAATTCAGATTTTATCTGGTTGCTGTAGAGACAGTTGAGGTGCTGTGAGTGACCTGTCACATGCCCTGTGACACACACTTGTGTGCTGCTTCCTGGACACTATAATGGATGAAAGCTGGTCCCCAGAGAACTCCTTCAGCCCCTTGAACATCTGCAGTGAGAGGGCACTGCAGACACTGAAACCCTCCAGTGAGCTGTAGAAGAAAGGGCATCCTGTTTTGCCAAATTCAGAATTCCTGCAGCAGGCACACAGTGCTCATCTGCCTTGATTTATGGTGCAGAGGATTGTGTGGAGATCAGTTTTGATGGGCTTCTGGCCCTGAGCTCCCCGCTGGTCCTGGGTATGTTTGAGGATGTTGGTTTGAAACTATTTATGAACTATTTTTGGCAGTGCTGGGGGATTTTATGATACAAATATCACGTGACAGCACCAGACTATTCTCCTATAAACTACCAAGAAGCTTTATTTGGGCTTTCAGGCCTGCCACATCCAATTCTTGTGCTGCTGAGTAAAACCAGGGTGGATGCCAAGAAGCACTAATGCAAGGAGATAGCCAAAGGAAGGCTCGGAGGCAGCTGTGATTCCCTGCCCCTGGCTCTGCCACACACTCTGTGAGCTGCCAGGGATGAAAGAACCAGTGCTAATGTTATCTCCCCAGCCGTCAAACCACCGTTTGATGAAAACAAAATTCAATTTGTCTGGTGTAATAACAGGAGCTGCTTCTAATCTGAAATTCAATTTGTGGAATGTATCTAATGCATAGAAAATGGTAACGCAGGCACATCAGAAACAAGAAGACATTTGGAGAGGATGGCTTGCAGTGTGTTTAAACGAAGTCTAAAATACCAAGTGAATGATTAGCTTGTCAAAGCCACCTTTCTGGGTAACAGATGATTCATATTTAATTTGCTATAAAAGCCTAACGCTCCTGTGACATTATCTACCAGAATATGCTTCCTAGTTGGATTCAAGTTTCTGGTGGCCAGCAAATAATTTCGTGATGACTGCAACACTACCCACCTTGCCATAATTAGAGACAAGTGCTATCCTGAAAGAAAGAGTTATTGTCTGGCTTTCTTTTTGCAGTGTTTGTGGCTTCAGCCTCCAAGGTGTGTGCACGCCCGCTCGCCTCAGGTCACCAGCGCTACAATAAACAGGCCTGCCTGTTTTCTAAGCAGCCTCCCAACGGGGCATTGCTGGCCTGTTAGTGCAGAACACCACAGGAATGCAGTGGCGTTTCACTGACTGCCCTGATAGGAGCGGTGATAGCAGACACCTTGTTGTGCAAACAGGGTGCAAGCAGAGATGCTGGCAATCGATAGCTGCTGCTCACTGCTTGAATTACAGCAGCACCTGGACACATCAAGCAGGGTTGGGAGGCTCCTTTTGCTCTAGAAACCACCTAGGGTGGCCAGTACTAGTGTTTGAGTCCAGATCTGGCTTTGAATAAACATATTTGTTCACTCTGACAGCTCTCCAAGATATATGGCAATGTCTTCACTGTGCATTTTGGACCCAGGAAAGTTGTGGTACTGGCTGGATATGAAGCCATCAAGGATGCCCTTTTAAATCACGCTGAAGAGTTTGGAGAGAGGGCAGAAATACCCATATTTAGGAAAATGACACAAGGAAATGGTAATTGCCCTTTTGGTTGGATAAGTTTTGTTCATTATATTCTCACAGCAGGGAGTATTGTCCTCTTAGAGATCACTTTCTGTGATCTTAGGAGGTACCAGAGTGTAAGAAAGCCTTCCAAATGTTTATGAACCACAGGTGACATAAGGATGTCATACCCTTATTTCAGGCATAGCATTCAGCCATGGAGAGCTATGGAAAACTATGAGAAGATTTACCTTGTCCACACTGCGAGATTTCGGAATGGGGAAGAGAACCCTGGAGATCCGAATCGTGGAGGAAGTAAATTCCCTTATCAAGTATTTTGAATCCTGTCATGGTGAGTGTCAAGTCTTTCATCCAGAGACAGAGAACAGGTTGAGCAGAACAATAAAGATTAATGAAAGTTTAACTCTGAGCAAATGGTATCTCGTGGTTAAAGTTCAGTGTATGCTGCAGTAGGTTATTGAACTAAGGCCTTAAAACTGAAATAGAGTTCCCTGCTATGCATTCTTGGGGGGGGAATGACTTTTCTTTGGGAGCTCAGGTCTATATTTCCATAGGAAACCAGACTGAAATGAGCATAATCACTTTGTCCTTTGTTTTCATTCTTTGAAATACAGGGAAACCATTTGATACAAAAATGATACTCAACAATGCTGTATCCAATGTCATCTGCTCGATATTGTTTGGAGAGAGGTTTGAGTATGATGATCCTGTATTTCTAACTTTGCTGAAGCTGATAAATCAAAATACTAAGCTGTTGGGGTCCCCTATGGTGCTGGTAAGAGCTTAATTTTATGTTTTAGCTTTTTTGGGGGGATATCTAGTTTCCTGTGTTTGTTCTCCTGGCTTCCCACATCTTGCTTCTTGAGAAAAAGAACATAATCAGCCACTCAGCCGGTACAGAACACATCAATGGTTCTGTATCTGCAACACACAGATTCCCAGGTCCCTGCACTTAGTCTGTGAAGCTTATTAGTAAAAGAAAAAAAACAACAACCCAAAGTCTTCGCAAAAGGAACAACTTTACTCTCTTTGAAGAGCAGAAGCACAATCCCAAACCTGCCTCCTTGAATTACAGAAAGAACACTCTATTTCTGCAGGAATCCAAGGCTCCTTGGACTGTTGAAGTGGGGAAATTACAGCCTGAAATGTTAGGGCATGGAAAAAGGAACCAGCAGTGTGATTTGAGATACCCGTATGTGTTCAAAAATGCCAATTTACAATAAAACTTCTCTTGCTCCACAGTTATATAATTTCTACCCATCCCTTGGATTTCTCTCTGGAGCGTCCAGGACTGTGCTACAGAATATCAGTGAATTGAATGCTTTTCTCCAGAAGCTCTTCCAGGAGCACAAAGAGGAGCTTAATGAAAATGACTTAACAGGCTTTGTCGATGCCTTTCTGATGAAGCAAAAACAGGTACTTTAAAGCTGAGTCTCAGTGTCTTTCTGTTCCCTTAGCTCTGGCTTATCCTTAGGACTGCCCATCTGTCAGGGACTGCGAGTGAGTGGAAACAGAAGAAGTGCAGTGAGCAGAATATATCAAAGCTCATACTCACAGCGAGCTGTGCTGTATTCGCTCCATGGCTCCACTGGAACTGCAGGTTAAAGGGATTTAGCTGTTGACATATCCCATGTGGGTGAAATAAGTTACCACTCAGCACACACAAGGAGAAGATCATCCCTGCAAGAATGGTACAGTGATAAACTGTGTTGCAGTAAATAAATTCCAACTAACATAATATCTGGGCCTGGGGATTACACCTATGTTTGGGACCAGACAAATTCCACACAGCACAGACCCTAATGCTAAAAGATTAAATGTTTCATTTTTAACACATTTAAAGTCACAGAAGGCTAAAATGCAGATAAAAATGGTGGTAACACAGTCACATATGCATAACATTTGCTGTAGAACTTATGGCCATTACCCACATGTTTTGAAGGAGTCAAAGAAACCCCACACTGCCTTTGACAATGGAAACCTGATGTTTTCAACCCTGGACCTTTTTGCTGCTGGGACTGAGACCACATCCACAACTGTGCGCTGGGGGCTGCTTCTGATGATGAAATACCCAGAAATTCAGAGTAAGGCTGACTAGTCTCTCGTACAATTTACTGTTTGCATGCTTAAGGCTTTGGCTCTGGAAGGGAGTGGAACTCATTCAGTGTTGCCTAGAGTAATTATTCCAAGTGCTCTGAGAGAGATAACAACCATTGACTTTACGAAGGAATTTTATTCAGCCGCGTTGCAATAAACCAGCCCAGCCAAGTGGGAGAGGCTAAGGGGCAGTGTACAGTTACAGTAAAGTTCCCCCATCATTATTCACCTGCAGGCTATGGGCTTACGTCACTAAAGGTCTCCTCAGGAGCTGAATCTGATCTGGTTTCTGTTGAAGGTTATGGGGTAACAAAGGTGTGTAATGAGAATCAGGCATGGGATGGACTGTAGTGACTCCATTCAAGCTGCTGTGGCTCAACAACAAACCTGAAAGAAGCACACCATGCCCTGACTTACCCACTTCTGCCCTTCCCAGATATTTACACTTTTCCCTTTTCTTCATCTCTGCCAAACTGGTAGCCATTGCAGTTGCAAGATGAGATTGTTATCAGCTTCTTAATCCTTTCCTCCCTCCAAGGAAAGATTCAGGAAGAAATGAACCATGTCATTGAACCAGGAGAGCTGCCTAAGCTGGAGGACCGGAAAAAAATGCCTTATACAGAAGCAGTAATACATGAAATACAAAGGTTTGCCAATATTGTCCCCATGGGTGTATCACGATCAACTCCCAGAGATGTGAATTTCCGAGGCTATGTGATTCCTAAGGTGAGCTCTGAGGCTGGCAGTTTATGCTGCTCAGATTCCTCACAGTTTTCTTTAAAGCAGATGAAGAAATACACAAATAACTAAAGACACTGCGATGCATGGTTTAATCTATGATGTGACCCTTTGTCTTGGATCCAGGATAATTATTATAAACACACAATGGATTGTGGTCTGGTACAGTTGTTTGAATCACGAATAACCAGAGATTTAATTAAATCCCACTGGTTTGAGTCTTTTATGTCAAATGTGGGACCTCTGCCCCAGCACCTTTCTTGCAAGATCTGACTCTGTAAGAAAGGAATGTTTTGTGGTCCAAAAAACAAAACAGCAGCTCCTGAAAACAGACAGAGCCGCAATGGGGCAGGGAAGCATTCCCCCAGTTCTATTTGTCACGGCTCAGTCTTATTTGATTCTTCACATTAGAAAGAATTAAACAGTCTGGCTTGAGTGGGAGAGTGATCTCCTCTTCCATGAGTTTCTTTGATCCCTTTCAGGGTACTGAGATTATTCCATTGCTGACCTCTGCTCTGAATGACAAGCTCCACTGGAAAACCCCGGATCAGTTCAACCCTTCCCATTTCCTGGATGCCAATGGGAACTTCATTAGGAGAGAAGCATTTATTCCATTCTCCATAGGTAAGTGGGATGTGGGTGTACCACCTGGGGCAGGGCTAATGGCAGTTCCCCCCGATTTCAGGAAAGTGTGAAAGCCAGGATAAGGGATAAGGGATAAGGGATTTCTGGTCATTTCTCCTGTCCACCATTGCTGTGGGTAACCACCTTCTTGGGAGAGCTGGGAGACACTGATTTACTCACAGTCACTGAACAATTTCATATACCTAGAGGCTTCTGTGTAGTTTGAGACCAAGTCAGTAGCACCTCTAAAACAGAGAGAGTAGGAAGGGAAAATTTCCTACCTCAGCAGCCTCCTCTTCCAGGCTGCACCTCCAGTTCAGAAGGTCTCAGACACCAACACTAACACTCACAGTGCTGATCACTAACTTCTCCCCTGGTTGTTTTCAGGACGAAGGGCTTGCCTTGGCGAAGGACTGGCTAAAATGGAGCTGTTCCTCTTCTTTTCGGGCTTGCTCCGCAAATTTGTTTTCCAGCCCCCTGCAGGAGTGGATAAGTCAGATCTGGATCTCACCGCTGATGTCGGCTTTACCTTGACTCCCAGGCCTCACCTGGTTTGTGCTGTGCCCTGTGAATGATCAACAACATGGCATTAGAGTAGTGAACACTTCAGGCTTGGAAGCAAATTTAGTTGCAGTGGGGGAAAGCTGTCTGTCCCTGAGCTTTAGGGGAAGGAAGACACCAGGCACTGTTATTTTTCTTTCATTCATGACATTCCCTCCAACAGCTCTTGCAATGTCTGTATAATGCAAACCCTTTGGACAGCTCTGAGTTCTGCTCTCAGGAATGGATTCATTCCTGGGACAGCACATCAGAGATGCTGTTTTCAGGACAGTTTGAAAGAATGAAGTGCTTTCAAACCTCTATAGTTGTAACCCATCAGAGCTCTCCCCTGACAGCCTCTATGGGGAATTTCTCAGCCCAAAGTCCAAGCCCTATAGCAGAACTGATTATCAATAGCCCACCTGGAGACAAGAGACACTCAATGGATCTGGAAATCTCCTCAGGATGGTTGTTCAGCTGAGCCTCAGACTGAGCTTCCATTGTGCGACACAACCTGCCTTATCTTTATTACAGCGTCCCAGACACAAGGGTGTAACATGGGCTGCTGCCAGGACCCAGGCACGGGACAGTTATCAGAAAACATCGGAGTGCTTTGGGAAGTGGTTCTTTCCAGCTCACAGCAGGCACTTCATGCTGAACAGCCTATTTATGACAGGGAAAGTGAGCAGCGTTCTGCTTCTGCTAAGAAAGGCATTTCTACCCCTCCCTCACCTCTCCTGGCTTCATGCTGCCTCTGGCCCTTGTCCAGTCCCTTACTGGGCCATCTTAGACCCCATAACTGGTGGAAAATGAGCAGCCATGGCAAGTGAAGGTTTCTGAATCAGCGTGGCTGAAGCGATAGGAGCCTGTGGCAGTGTGAGGGCAGTGGAGCTGGGGCTGGGCAGGACTACCATGCTCCACCAGAGCTGGGACAGGCTCAGCCCCGGCTCCACCTGCACCTCAGCAGCTGCACTTGCTCCAGAGATCTCCTCTACCCTTCACAGAGAGAAAGGATCCTCCAGGGGATGAATCCGCTGCCATAAGGTTGTGATTTCTCACTCTTTCCACTGACTGCGGGGTGAACCATCACCCACAGGCTCCTAATTCCAAACTTCAGTCTCAGTTAGCAGGTGGGTTGTGATGAACAGGGACAGTACTGTCCATTTGACTGAAAATGGGGCAGTCACGGTAAACTACAACATAAAACTGAAATTACTGTCCTGTAAAGCTGAGCTGTGCTGCAAATTGAAAGAAAGGAGAAAGAATATGATGGGATGAGAGAGTAGGGAGGCCACTGACTCCCCTCACTAGCTTTCGTTCACACAACTGAAGGCAGCAATTCTGCCACAAGGAAGCCTCTGCTGCTGCGCTTGCTTGCGTTTGTTTTGCTGTTGCTCTATTTGCAGTCTAACCACTGCAAGCCTGACCTTATCACCTACTTAATCATTAAATATTTTGTTCTCTTGCTGTTGATCTATCTGGTGCGACAGTATGAAGTTGATTTCGGGTCAAACTGATAAAGCTGGGCTGCACCACCTGTAATGCACCCAGGTGAGAGAGGTGAGCGCAGGGATCCCCGGGCAGCCTGCAGCCACGACATGTTCAGCAGCACAAAGGGGGAAAAATGCTCATCGCCACAAACACCTCAATAGCTGAATTTCTAACTCCAGAAAATCACAACTGCTGGACGAGGCAGATGTGGATCTGTATGGCTCTCTGATGTGGCCCCCGACTGTGGCTCCTGTGTCTCTTGCCCTTGCTTACAAGGAATCATCTCAGTAAAAGCCAGCAGGAGTTATCCGAGGCTGCACTCCTCCTGGTCAAGAATAGGACTGGCAGGGAAGGCGCAGAGATTTGGGGGATTTAAGCTAAAGGATGCAGGGCTGGTGTTTCCTGGCCCAGGTTGGCTCACTGGCACTGCAGTGGTTGCCTTCAGGTGGCTGATGCTCAATGCTCCATGTCCTCACCGGCACCACATGGGTCACAAACTGTGGCAGAACGCCCCATGGGCACGAGGGATGGAGGACAACCGGGCCATGAGCACCCTGAGGGGCTCGGCTGCCCCAGGAATGCACCCAGAGCGGTGTCAGCGCCTGGCAGGTGTTGTGTGCTCGGCTCTGTGTGCTCAGGCAGGGCAGCACGTAGCGGAGTGAAACACGTACCAGACACATTAGTGAGACAGGAATTTCTTGTCATCGCAAGACTTTTACTTACCTTTGTCATTTTAATGCATTGCACTCAGAGCCTGGCTTGAAAAAAAACACAATACCCTCCCCTTGGCTTTTCAGAGTTAATTTAAGTCTCTTTCTGAGAGGTCTTTTTATGAGTTCAGCGGCTCCCAGGGCAAGGATGAAATACCAGGAGAGCAGGAGCAATACGTAACTTCTGCCCTGCAGGGTGCTGCTGGTCCAAGAAAACCCTGCAGGAACAAACATTTTGCTCAGAGGGAGAGCATGTGCCATTGCAAGTTCTCATGGCAGGGCCCACGTTCTGCATCCTGTGCCAGCCGTGATCCTTCCTGCCTGTCTTTACAGCCCCTCTGCCTCTTAGCTCACTGCAGCAGGCTCACTGAGTCATCCCAGGCATGCTCTGGGGGAAACCGTTGCCTCCAGCCCATTTCTTGGAAACTATAAAAAAAATAAATCCCAGAAACATTGCGACACACTTGCTGCTTCTGCTTCTGGGTGGCTGCCGTGCTGCAGCAGCTCCACACCACGCGGGCGGCCCCGGTGTGTGTCCAGCAGCCATTCACTCCGGAACCCTGCTGACCGTGCCCCACTCTGGATCAGATCCACCTCCTTCCCTGCCTTCTGTGCATTTGCAAGGCTGAGGACCCATAATTGCAGAATAATGGCCTTTATATGATCTAACCTTTGGACAAATGTACCTTTAGCCTTACGCTTCCTCATCGTGTAAGACAGCCCTTTCTTCCCTGAACAATCTCATTCCTTTGGCTGGTTATGCTCAGCTTCCTCCTGAAAACCACTGTGCATCAACCAGGTAGACCTCAATTATTTTTACAAGGCTTAAGCCTCTATGAGGGATGCAGCCTCCAGGTGTTTAGTATCTTTGACTTCAAATCATTCCATTCTCCTGTCCTGTTCCCCTTCTGGAGCCTGCCAGGTCAGCCGGCTTCATTAACTTCTTTAACTTCTTCCCTCTACCTCTTAGAAGCTGCTCTTGCAAAATGAAGAATCCTCCCAGAAGTTTCAAGTCTAATTTTGTCCTTTCATTGCACTCATGAATCCACTCATGATCACTTGATCCAAGCTAATTTTCCATGGCTAGCTATTACATGTCTTCTGCTTCAGACACAAAGTCTGAAATCACATCCCTCCTGGGCAGTTCAGAGCTGACTTTATGAAGAAGTTTATGGGCTACAACCCCCCGGGGATAGTTGGGCTTTACCATTATTAACAACCTTTGATCTCCACTTGACATCAAAAAAGCCAAAGTCTCCTGGAACAATACTGATTTTTCTCTCTCGTAACAGGGAGATCTCAAATCCTACCTAAACCGGAATCTTGAGGTTCTAATAGGATTCAAAGAAGCCTTTTTATTTCCCTGTGTCAGCAGAGTGCTTGGAGGGTCATAGTACTGGTAATGAAGGACCTTGAGGTCTTGGGGAGGAGGAGGTTATAGAGGAATGCCAAGCACCTTTTCCCATGTATATGTTCTTGCACACACATGCATGGGTTTGTAATTTGAAACTCTCTTTACTTCTGGACAGGCTTTGCAAACTGCTTAGACCACATTCTCTGAGGTGTTTAAAGAGGGTGGAGTATGCAGTATTTATTTAGGTACTCTACAAACCTTAATAAGAATTGAGTGCTTGTAGCAATTGCAGAGAGCAAACAGAAAGCCAGCTGGCAGAAACTGAACAGTGCCACTGCATTTTTATTGCTTCTAACCCCAAAACCCAGATTATTACTAGGAAAAAAAAATGTCTTTTTTAATTTCATTTCTGTCTGATCCTGCATTAGTTTGTCTGCTGTGTGCAGCAGTATTATTAGCTGTAGTCTATTTTTCAACTGGCTATAAAAATTCAGCTTTTAAATTACCTCCTGGTCCAACTCCTCTTCCGATCATTGGTAACCTGCACTTGGTGGATCTTAGAAGGCAAGATAAATCACTAATGAAGGTAGGACAAAAAACCCTAACCCAGACCCTCATCGTTTTTAAAGCTGCCTGGGATGTATCAGTGAGAACTTTTCGTCTTTTTTAATTCAAACTAAATTGTAAAGGTATGAAAATTGCTTTATAATATCTTTCTGGGCTTCTTCTAGTCAATGTCTGTGTTGATGCAATGTAATTTAGGAGCAATCAACCATTAAAAAAATACCTCTGGGTAATATGGGATTTTTTCATGTAATTGTGATGATGTACATGAAGTCTATAATGCTTGTGGGATTTGAAATATTAATTTGACAGCTTGGACACCCAGAAATCTTTTAAAGCATTAGGATATAACTAACATGAAATTAAATTGCTTCCCTCCCCTGTGCCCCGGAGATCTGGCAAGAGGAATTCCACGATGCAGTGACCCCAAAACTGCCGCAGAAAGAGCCAAATCCAGATGCTCCACTGCAAAATCCCTTCCCATTCCTCTTGAAGAATGGGATATGCATTAAAGTCCAGATGGCAGTGCAAGAGAGGGATGGTAAAGCTGTGCTAAGGAACCAGAGTGAAGAGCCTGTGAGCTCTTCCACTAACATGGAGTTCAGACAACTTACCCCACTGGTGGTGGCAAATTGTCCTTGTGTGCAGGACGAGGCTGGGGTGTCCCTGGGGCTGCTGGGCACTCCTGCCTGGCTTTGGAGAGGCTCTCTCGGGACTGACCCACGCCGGGGTCACGGAGAGAGTGAGCAAACACAGCGGGGTCACAGCCAGGTGTCCGCTCAGCTCCGGTGACACCAGCGCCCAGCAAACAGCAGCAGCGCTGGGCTTCGTGCTGCCGTGGGGTGAGGCTGCAGCACCTGCAGCTCTCACGGGCAGTGTCAGGGTTGGGGTCAGTTTACCCAGCAGGGCTGGGCAGACACTGCTGCAGCCTCTGAACGCCGCTGTGGAATTACCTCCGCGTGCTTTTGTCCCTCGCTGGGCTGTGTTTGGTGTTGCTGTGTTTGCCTTTGCTTTGGGATTACTCCACAGGGGTTATCCCTCCATCTCACCCCACGGAGAGCAAGAAATGGTGTTTGCACTGAGCAGCTGGCACCGGCTGGGGTGTGTTGGCTGGGCACTGCGGGGTGCCCCCTTCGCTCCTCTGCTCTAGGAGCAGGATGCAGGAGTGCTTTAGTGCATCAGAGCACCAAACCAAAGCCTTCTTCGGGGACAGCATCACTATTTGCACCAAACTGCCTTCTCTTTTTTGGTCTTGCTCTGGTTTGCCAACTTTTGTTGCCATTTGAGGGCCAGTCTTTAACTCTAGGTGGGATTTTTGTTTTTCATTTATTTTCTCCTTAATAGCAAAAACAGATTAATGATGCACAGATGGGGGTGGGGGCTCTTCCATAGGAAGGAGCCTGAATTCCACACAGATTCCAGCAAGGCATCCATGAAAATGCTTCACGTTTGACCACGATGAGCTCTGGCTCAGGGGTGCCCTTCTGCAGGCGGAGCTCTGCAGCCGTTCCCAGCAGGATGAAAAATGTGCTTGTAGAAAACAAGAGGTGCTGCTCTGTGCTCCCTCCCTTCCTGACCATCACTGCTCGCCTCTTTTTCAGCTTGCAGAAAAATACGGCCCCATCTTCACCCTCCACTTTGGGTTCCAGAAAGTTGTGGTGCTGACCGGGTACGAAGTTGTGCGGGAGGCGCTTGTGAACTACACAGAGGAATTTGTAGACAGACCATCCATCCCAATATTTGACCAAATTCAGAACGGAAACGGTACTAGAGCAAGGAGTGGGGGTGGGAGGGAGGGACAACGCTGTCGCTTAATGCCCATGATGATGGTGATGATGAGGCACAGCCTGACTGTGAATCCCCACAGCCCAACTTTTAAACATCCCCTTGGACCCTTCTGACCCCAAGCCAACAGAAAACATTTCGCTTTCCTTGCACGCAATGACTCCTGTCTTTCCATCCTTTTTGTGGCCAGTCCATATCCTAAAATTTGAAGGGTGAGCAGTGGGATTTTTGAAGGCACTGTGGTGATTCTGGGGTTAATTTCTGTGAGATGTCGCTGCGAGCGGCTCACCGTCACCGCTGTGTTTATGAACCCTCCTCATGTTTCCAGGAGACTTTGGACTACCTGGCTTGGCTGTTCCGAGCTGTTGGGTTTTTCCCTTTCTCCCACTGCCAGGTGCCACAATTTTGGTTGTGTCAGCTCCCATACCTTTGCCTCCCCACAAAGGTTCTTGGCTTGATCAGCCTGAAACAGGCTTGGGCAGAAGTAATAGGCTGAGGCTGCAAATTCACCCCCACAAACAATCCCACGGTTTTTCCAAGGTAACTTTCCATCCCTAACTATTTCAGAGGATTTTTTGCTTTGTCCATCCTCTGCTTTAGCTTTGAGGACCAAAAGGAAGCTTTATATGCTGGTCACAGGCTGAAGTTGGGATCAGAATTAGAAATTAAATTACCCAGCCATAATATCAATAGATGAATTTATCGCTACATAAATAAAAGGAATCGATGGGGAGAAAGGTATTTTTTAGAGCTAATTTACATGAAAAATAGCCCTGTGGGAGACTATCAGTATTGCACCATAAGTCCTTTCACATTTACCTTCTCAGCCCAAGTCTGAGGCCCTTAGAGGTGACCCAAAGATGGAAGTTCTCAGGGACTTGAAGCAACCGTGGTTACAAGTTTTCCCGCGAAACATTTTTTCTTCAAAAAATGCCACTTTTTTGACCGCGAGGATGCTCTCAGAAAAGGAAATATTCCGATGAAATTGCATAAATTAAAGAAAAATAAAAAATTGAAGTTTAGAAATTTGCTTTGACATTTTTAGAGCAAAAAGTTTCATTATCCAAATTAAAATTACACTGATCTAAAAAAGAAAAGAAAACATATTTAAAAACCTCACAGCCGTGATGAAGATGTGAAGTTCTGGCATCCAGCTTTTCAATTGATCACACTCTGAGATAGTTTTTGGATTATTGACCCGATTTTTTCTTTACAGCACTCTGACGGGATGAAATACCCATCCCTGCTTGGAGGTGCTAGAGATCACCGAGGCATGAGCTCAGAAACCTCCACAAAAATGTCAGTATTTTTGCCACTGCTGAAAATACAGCGCCGCTGGGAATCTCAATAAAACAGTTCAGGGTTGAGGAGACTGAATTATCCCATCCCACACAGATAAATTACCTTTATGAGTAGAACAGGAGGAGCTTCAGGGACACAAGGTGCTTGAGGACTTAGATTTGTAACCAGTGGGGTGATTCGCCCCAAGCAGGCCCAGAGACACTTCAGAGACAAAGTCAGAGAAGTGAGGATTTGCTTTATTCGGCGCAGGGTGTGGGGGATTGCTCCTCCAAACACACACCCTGGCACTGCCAACTCACAATATTATGGGTAACATTCATGAATATTCATCACATTCCCTGGGATAGGAGTGGTTATACAAATAATTTCTGGGCTATCATTAATATCATTAGCTGTGTGCCACGCATGCGCTGTGTGTCCTGGTGGTCTTTGGGGGTCTGCTCGTGATGAAGATCTGTAGTCTTCATCACAGAGCACTTTTCCCCTTTCTCTCTGGAGCATGGGCAGTCCTTGGTGGGTGATTCAGGGTTTCTGTGCTGGCCTCAAACAGATTCTTGTCCCTCTTATCTTGACAAGATTAAGGGAATTCTGTTTTCCTAGGTTTTAGAATTCACATATTCTGTCTCTCAGTAGTTAACTTGAGTTACCTATTGACTATCCATTTCTCAGGGGTCAGAAATTGATTTACACCGACATCTCCCCCCAGCTCTGCAGCCACACTGCTCTGAAAGCCACACCTGCCCATCTGCCACTCAGGAGAGGGCTGGGGCACCAGGGGTGGGACAGAGCTCGCTTCTCCCAAACCACAGGCTCAGTGAGACTGGGAGAACAGAGCTGAGAGGATTCAGGGCTGAGGCACCCAGAAACAGGAGACTTTTAGTCCCTAAATCCAGGGGAAAATGGGCAGCAGGAACACCTGGGGAGAGCCCTGCTCACCCCGTGCCCTCTTTGGGTTGGTTTGGTGTGGGGGCTCCTCCGTGCCTGAGCCCAGCACATTTCTCACGCCCCCCAGGTCTGTTCTTCTCCATCGGGGAGCTGTGGAGGACCACGCGGAGGTTCACCGTGTCCAGCATGCGCAACCTCGGCATGGGCAAACAGATGATAGAGGGCAGAATCTTCGAGGAGCTTCACTTCCTCATCGAGATGATCAAATCCTTCAAAGGTGAGCTGGGGATGATCCCAGGGCTGTGAGCCTCCTGTGAGCCTCCTGTGAGCCCCACATCTCACAGTTTTGCCATTCCGCTCCTGCTGCAGGGGAACCTTTCAGCCTGCCGGCCTTCAACTGTGCCCCCATCAACGTCACCTTCATCATGCTCTTCGGGGACAGGTTTGACTACAAGGACCCAACATTTCTCACTCTTTTGAGACTCATAGATGAAGTGATGATTCTCCTGGGATCCCCATATTTAAACGTAAGTAACCCGTCCCACAGATAAATAATTTTTTTACACTGGCATGTTACATCTGTGAGCCACACCAACCGTAGGATTTACTTCAGCAGTTTTCAAATGTTCAGAACCAGCCATTACACCTAAAATGTGACAGTTCTCCACGTGCCACTTCGGTCACCAAAATTTCCTGCCAGATTCCCCTTTCCTACTTTCCTTTTGACCCATCATGCACATCTGTGTGGAGCTAAAATAAGAACTGAACTATGGTTACTTTAGCTTAGGAAAATCTGCCCGAGAAGTCCCTGGGATGCTGAGATACTGCTCCTAAAGACAAAACTCACCTGATGTGCTGGGCCTTAGAAGAAGCTATTTCAGCACATGCCAAGGTGATTTTGTGTGACATTTCTGCAGGCCTAATGCTTCTGCTTTTTACTTCCTCATTAGTATTTCAATTTCTACCCGTTCCTTGGATTTCTTTTCAAAACCCACAAGATTATGCTCAAGAAGATCGAAGATGTGCGCGCCATTTTAAGGCAATACATGAAGGCAAGCAGGGAGGATATCAATGAGAACAGCGTGAGGAGCTACATCGATGCACTGATATTCAAACAACAAGAGGTACTGCACTGCTTAGCTCTGTTGGCTGTTTGCAATGTTCCCTTTGGATTTTCTAGCTAAAACATTTGCTGAGTCTGAATTTCAGTCATGTTGCATAAATCTGTTGAAATCCATGCTGTTATTCCAGTGGTATTGAAATGAGATACCAGCCTCTTACTGTTGGTATATTTTTCTATCAAAATTAAGATACGAAAGCCATTCTCTCAGTCCACTCCAGAAACGGCAGCACTAATAATGTGAGATCAACTACTTGCTCCGGGTAAAAAATGCATGAATTCACATGAAAGCTGACTCTGCCTTTCTTTTTATGAAAACAAATCAATTAATCATTAATACTGTTGCTCCATCAAGATGAATGATCCCTTTAAAGTACTGGAATGATAAATCATCAGTACAAGTCCTAACCCTGCCCTGCATCTTGCTTAGTAGAGGCTCAGTAATTTCACATATTGGATGATTCCATTCAACACAAAATATTTGGGCTCTGAGCTTTTTCTTCTTTCCAGCTGGATCCAGGCTGACCTTAGGCACTAAGTATTCCACTCAGCTATGTGGAGGAGGAGTTAGCACAGTTCTGAAACCCAGGCAGAAATGGCCTGAAAGGTGATTTTGAGCATTGCTGGGGATTCAAACCTGGCCTTGGGCAGGAGGAGTCCCTCGGTGGGAGGATTAGCTGAATCTGCTTCTGTACAGAGCAGAACCAAAACTCCACTTCCATCTGTGGTGCTCCATCTTTGGTGGCTGCTGTGCGTTTGGATCAGGTCTATTTTCTCACCCAATTCACAAACACTGTGCTGTAGGTTACGCAGTATTTCTCGAGCTTGCCGAATACTCAGATTGATGGGTTTAAAACTTTTCTAACCTCTTGCGTTTTTCAAGGAGAAAAACAAGAAGGACAGCCTCTTCCATGATGACAACTTAATGGCATCCATACTCGACCTGGTCATGGCCGGGACAGAGACCATCGCCACCACACTCCAGTGGTCCATCCTGCTCATGATGAAATACCCAGAGATTCAAAGTGAGCAGCTTTTCCCTACTCCATCCACGGCAAGGCTGAAACGGGGAAGGGAGAGGCCTGCCCTCAGACCCACAGCAGCTCTTCGAAGAGCTGAAACCTATCTCTCCACGGTGATGAACTCCTAGTGTAACTGGGTGCTAATCAAAGTCACAACCAAACAGCCCCTTTGACTTGCTAGGAGAGAGGATGGGTGCAGATCAGAGTAAGAAGCTGAGGAAAAAACCCTGAGTTAAACAAAGAGCAGGGAAACCCACACTGCTGCTTTAAGAATCGTCTCTCCCTGAACTCTGGAAAAATGTTTTTCCCCCCCCAAACCAAACCCAAGGCGGGATTTGCCTTCCTTGCTGGGACACATCCCTTTTGTTTGCTCCTTGCAGAAAAGGTTCAGGAGGAGATTGGAAGAACGGTCAAGGCTGGGAGCTGGGCCACCTACGAGGACAGGAAGAAGATGCCCTACACCAATGCGGTGCTGCACGAGGTGCAGAGGTTCATCACCCTCCTGCCACACGTGCCCCGCTGCACTGCTGTGGACACCCACTTCAGGGGCTACTTCCTCCCCAAGGTAGGTAACTGCTCCCTCCCAGAACACAACATTCTCCTCAGATTCACCAGTGCCACTGCAGAATGGCTTCTCTAGAGGGAATTACAGGACAGAGTCCAAAACCATGCTCGGAAGAGTATCTATATTGAGCCCAGAGTGTGTCATAGGACTCAATCCCATCCCTCTCATGCTCAGGACTTCCTCATTCCATGAGCAGCCCTGGTTTACTTCCTTGCTGCCATCTGCACGGTGAAGTATCTGCCAGAGGATTTGCAGGATCTTACCTTCCACTTGAGGTTTTCACAGCACCGTGTGGGGTTTGGCTTCAGTCCTTGGCACCAGTGGGAAAATCTCACTGATCTCTCTCTACTCATGGTCTCCACGTACTCCAGGTGGAGCAAATCTCTTGGGATACCAAAATCTGTGTGAGAAAATGAACCAAAAGAGAGCAGTTTATTATCTTTTGTCCCTTCGTGTACTTTTCTTCCAGGGTATAATTGTAATCCCGTCACTCACCTCAGTGCTGCTGGATAAGACACAATGGGAGACACCACATCAGTTCAACCCCAACCACTTTCTCGATGCTGAAGGGAATTTTGTAAAGAAAGGAGCTTTCCTGCCCTTCTCCACAGGTAACTAAAGGGCTGATCTGCACAGAGCTGGGGCTATGGCAGGGTAATTTCATTACAATACACACTAATGAGGGCTTCATGTCTAAATACTGCCCTGAACTCAGTCAATAAGAAACCAGACAACTGCATGGAATTAATTATTCTGCATCTGGGCAAATGGCTGCTCTCAGAGCACAGCTAAATATAGCACAAAGAAAGGTAACAAAGAAGAAACACACTCATTTTCGAAAGTGGGATGTGAGGATAAATTCCACAGGAAAAACGAGTTTCAAACCATTCCACTTTGGAAGGAGGTGTCATTTTTCCATCAGGCTGCTTTTCAAAAGAAAGTGTTAAAGATGCTGAGAGGACTGGAAGAGCTAAGGAGAGGAGAGGGTACACCATAAATTTGTAATAACCCTAGAAGCAAAAGAGACCAGGCAGGAAACCTTTAGCCACACAGGCCCCTCTACTCCCAAATGCTTTAGTGCATTTCAGGGTTTCAGTCCTGCTCCCATTGCAACATCTCGGACATTAATGTGTCCATGGCAAGCAGTCCAGTTTGATTTTTCCAGCAGGTAAACACTCTGCTTTCACCTGCAGGGCGACGGAACTGCATCGGAGAAAGCCTGGCCAAGATGGAGCTCTTTGTCTTCTTTGTAGGGTTGCTTCAAACATTCAGTTTTCGACCCCAGCCAGGAGTTTCAGAGTCTGACTTGGACCTCACCGTGCCCCAAACGACTTTCACATTAAGGCCTCAGCCTCAGGCAACCTGTGCTGTCCTGCGGGAATAAAACCACAGCGAGAGCACCCCAATTTTGCTCCAACTCCCCATCCTGCCACACCACACATCCCCTTCCCGCTGTGTCCATCCACTCCCCTGCACTGCTCCTATCCACGTCAGGCTCTGTGCTCTGTGCCCTGGGGGGATAAAAACACAAACCAGTGCTGAAAATCGCTCCCCACTTCTCGAGGCAGACTGGGCACGGAGCTGACGAAGGCAGAGGGGATGCAGCCCATGAGCAGTGGGTGCAACCCTCGCGCTCCCAAGGTTCACCGTGGCACAGAAACCTGCCCAAAATCCTGAGAAAAAACAAACTGTGGTTTGCTGGAAGCCACAAAAAGACACGCTTGAACCATCCGTGGGTACCTCCTGAGCTTTCCCACAGCTCACAGCAAAATCCCACCAGGATTTCACCTGCCAGGGAGCCAAGTCAAACACCAAGAGTGAAAAAACAGATCGATTCATGTGATTTGAGAACAAAGTTATTTCTGCCTTGGAACGGTGTCCTGGAAGATGCCCCAGAGTCTGGAAACCTGCTCAGATAAGCAAGTGCTGCTACCAAGCTCAACGCTGCTCCCCAGCCTGAAAGAAACAGGAGCTACATTTCTAAGTTTGCAGTTTAAATCGTGAGGCCACATGAGATTTGCACCAGCATCCGGTCATAAAAGGCTAATGACACAGAAAAATAAACTACACCCACTGCTAGTTTTACGCATCTCTGTCCTTCCTGACCTTGTTAAATAGCAGCAAAGCCTGTTCCCTCTCTTCAGATCTCCTGGTTAATGTTAAGAGCCCACACCGGCAGTGTTTGGGATGGTCTGGCCTTTGGAACCAGCCATGCAATTTCCCTCTAAATGCTGTCTGATTTCACAGTGCTTGTTTTGCACACACACATGCACAGAGAATTGGGATCAGGGATTAAATGAGACCTGGTTTTGGTTGGCTTCCTTTCCTCTGCAGCTCAGCCTGGCTATTGTCTCTATCTGTGGCACTCCTACGTGCCATCATTTGCCCGAACTTTATTCCAATTGATACATATCAAGGCAATTTTCCATCCATTTATCTGCCTGTGACTTCCCCCTTCTCCACGTGCATTTTCTTATCACGTCCTTTATCACAGTGTTTGTTTCCCCTTCATGGGAACTCAATAAAGTTTTAATCCCCTGTCCTCATTACATTTCCTCTGCCTGGCACCCAACTTTGCACTACACAGAAATGCAAATGCCATGAAAGGTTGGTCCTGAGCTCAGGGTGACAACAAATATAATTATTAGATGGATCTCATGGGTGAGAAGCTCTGCATCCTCATCCCAGTGAACACCAGCTCAACAGGAGACCCTCCATACCTGCAGGGCTCTTTCTCCAGGGCACATTGCTCAGCCGTGGGCTGTGAGCCAGCCCTGGGGACAGCCTCAGATTTTCACGTCTCTGCCTCTTGCTTGCAGAGGCAGAATCAAAGATTGCCACCACAGCTTCACTGCTGCTGGTGCTGGCCCTCTGTTAGTGCTTTGCACTGCAAGGCAAGGAGGGACAGGTAAAGCACTGGGGAGCAAACTCTGTATCAGCTCTGTGAAGGAAGTCTTGGTCTTGATGAAATAAAAAAATATTCTTTTGCCTTTGGCTGCAGAAAGGCCAGGACTGCTCCTGTTCTAACCCCTCCAAAAGTGAACTTGAAAGACAAATTCAGCAATCCAGTGCTCTAGGGGACAGCACTGGACTGGGCTCGACCCTGCACAAATTCACTGGTGGAACCTCAGACCTGCACCCTTGCCGTGGGCTCTGGGGCTCTTGGTTTTGAAGTCGAGAGATGGATCCCTTCCTCCATGGCACAGCAGCCTTCAGAGCCGCAAACATCCAAGGAGAATGGGTTCCTTTGATTCCTTTGAAAAGTGCATCCTACTTGTGCCTGTGTCAGCAGGGGGATAGAAGTGATCCCTCCCCAGCACACTGAATTGCACAGCTGAATATATCTCCACAAAATAAAGTGCCTGTCTCCCATTTATTTGCTCAGTCCAGCGGTGGCAGAACATTGATTATGACTCAGCTATCGATTTATCTACAGAAAACACTGGCTCTCAGAGGTGGAAATACCATTTCCACATTCCTCAGTGGCCCTGAGGGTCCTCCCTGTAGCTGCAAAACATGTTTGTGCCTCGTCACTCTCACCTGGATTGAAGGCAAACACCTTGGGGCAGGACAGGTGCCTTGATGTTTGAAGTCAGATCTGAACAACACCATCTCACTTCGTGGCTCGTGGCCCTGGCAGCTGTCCCAGGTCCCAGCCTGTCACCCCAGGGCTGTGTGATGCAGGGACCAGGGGCTCAGGTCCCCAGAGGGGCAAGGATCGGGGACAAGGGCTGCAGCAACTCTACACTGGCCAGAGCAATGAGCACTGCACACAATCTAATTTCTACTCTATTTTTGCCACGAGATGGCACCACGATCCCTCTGAGTACAGAGTACAGAGTACTGAGTACAGTGCCCTGTGGTCCTCACTGGGCTCAAACGCCCTGCCAGCAAAAATCTGGGCTGGGGAAGGAGTCAGAGCTAAACCTTTCGGCTTTATGATCACCTCAGTCCAACTGCATCCACCCTGTGCAAGTCTGGGTGCAAAGACACTCATTTCCCATTAGCCTGGGAGAATCAGGTGGGATGGCTGGGGTCAAATTCATCTTCTCCCATTGTAGGATTGCCGTCTGTGGGATTTGGTGGGTTTGTTTCAGACGGTCAGGAGGGAGACGAGAGATCTCTGAAGTGAGGTCTTAGAGCATGAGGTTTATTGTGAAAGGTGTGGGTGTAGGGGAGCTGCTGGGAGCTGCCAGACACAGCTCAGAGCAGGGAGAGAGGGGAGAGAGAGAGAAGAAGGAAGAAGATCAAATACAGAATAATAATGTGGTTGCCATTTACAATACAATAAATCATCTTCTGTGCTGAATATTCTAATTTTCACTAACCAATCTAGAACAAGCTACAAATCCTACAACATTTACATACAGCCTATGAGAGTCATTACATTACCGTACGGCGTTATATTCTAAACCCTAAAAACTGCTTTTTGGACCCTCTGCCAAGTTGGCAGGGCCTGCTCTGACCCTTGGAGCTGTCTGCAAGCAGAGGGGATTGTTTAATCCAAAGGGGATTCCCTTCAGTGGCCACACCATTGTTTTCCAGTTGTTCAGTACCTGGGGTTTGGTATCTCAAAGCTTGTCTTCATTTCAATCTCGCTTATAGTTTCCATATTCTCAGCATCTTTTGCCAGGTAATCATATTTATAAGGCTTTCCTATTTCATCTTCCCCAACATCCCATTTTCCCCGTCCTGCCTGGCAGCTCAGGGTGGGCAGAGGGATCCCTGCTGCAGCACGGGCGGATGGAGCAAGCTTCTGGCTTGCCCACTCTGCATTCCTCCCTCTGGGCTGGGTCTGGCAGCCAACTTCTTCCTCTGAAGAACTAATTCCTGGGCTTGCACGTGACAGTAAGAGCCTTCATTAGTAAAGACACCCAGTTCACTGGAATTCCTGAGCAATATGGGATCTGGCCCTAAACCAGCACGGGGGTGGGAATCCAGAGATGCAATGGAGTGTTCCAAAAGCACATGGATATGGCACCTGAGGACATGGCCTGGTGGTGAACATGGTGGTGGTGCAGCAAGTTAGACTTGATGACCTCAAAGGTCTTTTCCAACCTACACAATTCTGTGATTAAGCTGCAATAGTTGTTGGCTTTTCCCTGTAGTTGCACTGTTTTAGGAATCTTTCTCTTCTTTCTCATGGAGAATAGAGATAAGTTGCATTTCTGTACTTTTCTAATCTCAGTGGTTTTGGTACTGGATGTTGTAGGATTGTAACCTATCCTTTCAGGGAGCGGAAAACTGCCAAACAATAGTTGCTAGATTATTAATGCTTATACAAAGAAAGTTTTGTAAATAAAGCTCTCTCAATCGCCATCTTGGGTGCTGCCTGCCTGACTTCCCTGCGAGCTTCTGCGAATCTCCACGAATATCAGAAAATCAGAGCCAACAGTTCCCCATTTCTGAAGGAGAGGAAAGATGTGGTCCAAGCTCCCCTGCTGCCCAGCTGCTCTCTCCTTGCCTCAGGCAAGGCAGAGACAATGTCCTGGGAGCTCAGAGGCAGCGCTGCCCTGCAGGGCACGAACCGCAGAGTGAAGAGAACAAGGAACAGACTCCAGGTCATGGAGACTGAGCCATGGGAAAAGGGAAGCTGTGTGTGTCACAGTCCCTGAAGCCACACTGGCATTGGGCAGGACTCGTCGGAGATGAGGGATTGGGGAACTGACTCTTCCCCCACAAGCCCTGTGCTTGAGTCTTGCCCACTCCTGCTGCTGTTTTGCCCTGTGGGTCACGGTGTGCTACACGCCTTCATGGGGAGAGCAGAAATCCCCTCCAAAGGGCTGCAGGCTGAGGTGCACCAGGGAATGGGGGGCAGCAGGGTGGCTAATCTCCCCACCCCACGGATCACTGCATTGGGAAATGGCAGCTTTTTCCAGGGCCGAGAACTCCGTCTGTGTTAACCTTTCCTGGGGGCAAAGGAAAGGCAGAGCTATAGTGGGAAAACCTCTGTAAATCCCAGATCCTGCCGAATGTTGGTTGGAACATCCCAGGACAGGAGGCCTGCAGCCCCTGGGGCAGGTAGAGAACAACCTCTCAATGCTTTGATCTTGAATAGCAGCGATTCAGTGCTCGGATGGAGGTGGACAGCATCCAGATTTTGGGTGCTCTGGCACCCATGAGAAGCTTTTACAGCTTTTATATTAAAAAAATACATAAAAGTCATTGCAGAATACTTACTTTGCGTCTCAGGGTCGTTCAGCAGCAGCAGGATGGCTCCATTGCAATGTTGTGGGTGCTGTCTGAGTGCCAGCCACGAGTGGGGTGAGTGCAGGGGCATCATGGTCTGCGAAATGAAAAAGTGTTTTGCTTTTATTAGGGAAAGAGAAGGAAAAAAGCAGTGTTGTTAGCATGGAAAGAGAGAACTAGGACAGGTAACCCAGGCTCCAGAGACACTACAGTGGGATGCAAGCGAATGACAAGTGCCCAATTGCATCATATTGACATTTCAGCACAGAATTGCCTCCGTTTTCAGAAGAAATATTTGCATAGTTGAGATTTTGCCTCCCCAGAATGAACCAACTGCACAAATCCATCAGTTTTCCAACATCAAATGATATTGTCTTCTCTAGGCAGTGGCTGTGTGACCAACTCAGCTCTTCCAACCACTGCCTGTGGATCTTGAGAAGGCAGAAATTTGATAGGAGGTGCAGAACAATGCCTTTGTAAGTCGAGGAGCTGGAATTTGTCTGCGTGTGCATGCACCAGGCCCTTCTAGGAGCCACGGGAGAGCCATGGCAGCACAGGTGACACCTCAGCTCCACTGTCCCTGCTTCCTGCTGCTGACAGCAAACACTTCCCCATTCACACGAACTGCCCAGCGCACGGCCCAAGAACGCAGATGGCAAATACAGATCGATCCAGACTCCCACACAACTGCTCCTGTTGTGAAATCCACCACGTGGGAGCTGCTGAGGGCTTTGCACAAATGCCATAGGAATTTCCGCGCCTCTGTGACTCTGCTGCCTTTTGCCATGCCCTGGAGAGTGCCGGAAAAATGGCATTGCCTCCCTCTCCAGCAGGGAAAGAGACGTAGCTGACCGCTGATGACAAAATTTTTCTTGCTTTTCCTTCAGTATTTAGTGTACTAAAGTATATTATTTAATGTATGAAATATTTAATATAGTAAAGTATTTAATGTATTAAATAGGAGGATGATCACCCAAAAATTAGGCATTTCCATATGAACAGTCACAGAGCGTGTTCACTAGACAATAATCTCATCAGCATCTCTGAATAAGGTACAGCACTAGGAATCATCACAGGGTTAAAATACCTCTTGTTTGAGTACCAAAGGGTCAATGGAGCTCATCAGGTTGTTCTCATGAATACTCTTTCCTTTCCTCGATGCACTTCTTTAGGATCACGCCCACCTCTTCACCTTTTTCAGTATCATCATGGGAGGTTTGAGGAGAAATCCAAGGAATCGGTAGAAATTAAACAGCTAAAAAGAAAACAGGAAAAAATAATCACCAAAAAATTAAACTCAACCATTACTTTGTAACACTCAAGAATCTTAATGGAGAAATCATTTATGTGAGGAACTGCATGACGTGGCTGGAGTCTCTCTTTTGGTAACTAAAAAATTTTAATGTCTATAAGTGGCTCCTCTTAGTTAAAATTTTCTACAGAAATGAATAAGGCCTATCAGACTTGTCTAGATAGAGCCTATAAACATGAATTTTAAAAATACAATTAAGAAAAAGTGATAGTAAACTCATGAATCAATGAAATTACATTTTTAAAGAGGTAATAAAGCAAAAAGATAAAGCAATACACAAAGAAAACTCCAAATGTTTAGTAAGCTAAAATCCTTCTGTTTTGAAGTCAGATCATCGATTTTATCTTTCACATGATTATAAATCAATTACACTCAGTCCTCAGCATCGTTAAATTTCACAGCACAATAAGCAGCTGCATTTTATGTGCAGGGAAGTTGCTTACACCATTTCCCAACGTTACAGACAAACTGGCTGCAGGATAGGATTCACAGATATCTTGCTCTTGCTAATAATTTTTGTTGGTTTCCGCAAAACCTGAACCTAGGAACCCCCAAAGACACGTGCAATTGTCCCTAAGACAAGAGGTCACTTTGGGATGTTCACACAGCATCCAGGAGAAAATAACTGGAATGAGCCTGGCTAATTTTCTTTCTACACCCACAAATGGAGTCAGTTTTTCAGTAATTTTATGACTGCTCAGTTTTTAAAGAAAGAACCTCTGACTAAGCTTTCCTTGAAGAGACCTGATTCCTCTTCTCTTCCACCTCAGCCTTGCCTGGGTTGAAAATACTAGGAAATAGAGCATGCTGGTATTTTGTGGTTTATTCTGGGTATTGCTGCAAAAAACACCAATAAAAGCAAGCAAACCAACAAACAAACCCCCTTTTCCCCAAAAAAATCCCAGGTATGCAGAATCTTTCAGGGCAGGAGGCATTATTTGAGGCAGTTGGGTTTGGTTTGTTTATAGCTCTGTCTCTTCGCAGCCTTACGCAGTAAAGAGCTCAATGCAAGGGATTTGTCTCAGGCTGACTTTGTTTTTCCTTAGAAAAATGACCCAGCTGTTTCAGAGAGCACGGCTGGGAGCAGATGACACCGCTCCATCTCCGCTGGGAGCAAGATAAGAGATTTCACTGAACGATTTCTGCTTTGGAGGACAAACTGTGCAGGGGGACAGGAGGGGAGGCAGGGAGGCACCTCTGCTGACAGCTGGGGAGCCAAAAAAATGCTCAGCCAAGAGGGTACGGAGGTGTTTGGGCACAGTGCAGAAATCTCCTTTTCCCAGAGGGCTCTCAGGGCTGGACACAGCCTGGACCTTCATGGGGTCATTGGGACTCCTCTTCCTCACGCTGGGCCTCCGGAGGAACCCCCACATTCATGCTGTATGCTTTATATACATATTAGGTCATCAAATCTTTTTCATTCAGCCTTGGATTATTCCCTTCACTGTTTCTCAGTGTCTGCTCTTGAGTGCCAGATGTATTAGTTTTTAACATGCAATTCAGGGCTGTGCCAAAAATCTGTTTACAGAACTAATTGTCTGAGGTACAAACAGCCCGTGCTGCTGCACCCCTGCCAGTTCTTGCAGCCTTTACCGTGAGTCATGGTGATCCACGCTCTGTCTGAACTCCCAGGAACTGCACAGGGGATTGCATCAGGACCTCAGCCTTTGCGCTGTCAAAAATAATTTCCTTCCCTCCCCACTGCAAAAAACCCCAGCCTTGAAGAGGGTTTTCAAAGACCAAAAAACCCAAGAGCCACTAAAAGCAAAAAAAACCCCCAAAAAACTGATAAGGGAAACAAGAAGACCCCCAGATGTATTTTTCTTAATAAAAAATGTCCCCCAAGCCCTACAAAAGTAGCCCTGACAATAAGGACACACCTCAAGACTTTTACAGAGCCTTGGAATTGCAACAACACAAGCAGCACGGCCAGCATGTCCTTATCTGCTCAACCTGCACCTTGTCCATGTTGGATGTGATGGAATATGGACACCGCTGCTCTGTGTGCCCTCACTGCCAGCCAGCAGCACCTCTGGACACCCCAATGGACAGCGAACTTCGGGCTGTGCCTGCCTGGAATCCAGAGAAGGAGAGAAAAATCAGAGTGTGGAGGTCCAAGTCCTGCTGGGGGTGAGGAGTGACCTTCAGGCAGCAGCTGATGGTGGAGAGAAACAGCACTTGAGTAAAATTACCCTGATCTCACCTGTAAGTAGGAAAAGAGCATTTGGCATCTTTGTTGAGTCCTTTCAGACCACAGGGATGTTGTGCTGCTCCCTGCTGTGCTCTGAGGCTGTATCAGCCTTGAGGATGCTTTGGGATTGTCCCAAGGGCAGGAAGGGTCACACCCACATGGACACAGCACCCATTTAAACCTGGGCTCTCCTCCCATCTCAGGAGGGATCTGGACTGACTGGAAAGGTGCCCTGAGCTTGCACCAGTGCTGTGCACCACCCAGGAACATCCCAAACCCACTGTGTCCCGAACAACAGTGCCTGTGGTGAGATCAGGAGCCGGGGAGTCTGGACCTGCACATCCACATCCCTGCCGGGACAAGGACGTGCCTGTGTGGCTTTGAGGAGTCAGGGCTGTGTCAGGCTGGCTGTGAATGAGCCCTTGTGCCTGGAGCCCCACTCCGGGGCTGCCTCAGCTCCTGCTCTCTCCCCAAAGGCATTTCTGGGAGGTCCATGCAAGAAGAGGTAAGGCAGGACACGGTGCAGGAATGGTATTGTCACGCAAAGTAGGAATTACCAAAAGCAAGAGGCAGAGAGGTGTCACTCTGACACTAAAAATGTGTTTGTGATTCCCAAAAAAAGGGAAAAGGAAGGAATCAGACCATCTCTGCCAGCCCTCAGCCTGCCCAGCAGGAGGACAGGTTACTCATTACCTGCTGGGTGAAGCAAATGAAAGAGGCAAAGCTGGGCAAAGATAACAGCTTCTTAGATGGCCTAAAAAAGCATTGTCACCTCAGAGACACAGGTTAAAAATTAAAATGAAAATTAATATTTATCTAGGAGTAAATGATCTCTTAAAAAAAAAAAAACCAACCAAAACTTCCCCTGTCAGGGCAGGGTCATGTCACAGGTCACAAGAGAAGTCACAGCAAGGGAAGCCCAGAAAGAAAAGACAGGGAGCTCTGGGACTGAACCACCCACAGGGCTGCAGCTGGGGAGGAAAGTCATTCCTTGGGCTGTGTAGAATTATTTGGAGGCTGAGCCCATCCAAATCAGACACTCTCAGACAAAGAGGCTCAGAGAGCAGAAACTCAGATCTCCCTCCTCGCACCTGCCCCTGGAGCCAGCAGAGAGCAGGTGGGGCACGGACAGAGCCCAGGAGTGGCAGTTCTTCCAAATAAACCTGAAATCAGAGCAGGCAAAGCCTCCCCAGCCCCATGGTGGTGCACTCCCAACAGGAGCCAGCCTGGCCAGGACACCAGCTCAGGTGTCCAGCCTGGGTTTGTTGGGTTGCATCCCAGAATGTGCCATTCCCTTTCTCCACAAATGGCCTTTCCCTCCCCACTGCTGCCTCCACGCAGACCCTGAGCAGGCCCAGGGGTGCTGGGGCTGTGCCCTGGGGTGCTGGGGCTGTTCCCTGGGGGGCTGGGGGGATCCTGGGATGCTGGGGGCATCCTGGGGGGCTGCTGGACAGCTCAGCCGTGAAGGAGCCGCAGCCCTCCAGCGTGGGTGGCCTCGGCAGCACTCTCTGCTCATGGCCACAGCTTGCAGGCGGCCACAGGAAAAAACTGAGCCCTCCTTCATTTATTTTTCTTGCAAGCTGTGTTTTAGATGTTCCCCTGAAGGGCCCTTTGAAGCAGCACAAGCTGCCCCAGACCCTTCTCCTCAGCTAATTAACACGTGCCGACAGCCGGGACAGCCTGAACAAGCTCTGGCCCAAACCCAGCCCCCCAAACCTACCCCCAAACTCCTCTGAGCCTCCCACAGCCAAAATGCTGCTGACCCTGAACCCAGCAAGCTCCTTTAAGCCATTAATCCATGTGCAAACTTTGCCTTCCAGGCTGGAGCTGCCTATGGTGAACTCAGGTCTCGGAACTGAGCTCGGGGGAATCGACTCTGACTGGGCTGGAGAGGTTTTGTGTTTTGTGCTCAGAGCTGCAGGTCAGGCATTTGTCAGAGGAAGGCTAAAGTGTTTAAATGGTGTGAAGTGTGATACCAGCTTCTACAGCCCTGCGCAGATCGTTTTTTAAAAGCTCCATCCACTTTGTCACTGCATGGGGTCTGTGACGCATTTCAGGGGTGGCAGCTCTGCTCCAGCAGGAGCACTGCGCCCTTCACCCGAACGTGAAGTGCACTCCAGCTAAAGAAATGCCATTATCCCCGGTTTAGAGAGGAAAAATCCAGATGGAAAAGAGAAAAGATTGGTTCAAAGGCCACGTGAGACAGTGATAGAAACATGATTAGAAGCACAGTCACCACTAACAGGTGCACCAAGAGGGGCGACACAGTAAATGTGCCCCCAGCAGATGATAAAGTAACACAATCTGTCACAATTCGGGTATTTTATCACCCATGAAGCACTCGGAACGTGACTTGCAGTTGCAAAATGCAACCTGTGGTTTTATACCTGTGGTCTCAGCAGTGGCAATACTGAGACATGAGCTCATCCCCACCTGAGCTGCTTTGAGCAAACCCTGACTGCCCTGGAAGCATTTCAGGGATTTCCAAATTGTGAGGTTCAGAAATGCTAATGGATCCCTGCAGGGCATCGTCCGCCAAAGGGGCACGGTGCTCCTTGGGAGGTTACAGATTAATATTTACTCCAATCACTAGTTTAAAGTTAAAAAGTTATCTGTTGGGGTTAACAGCACGGACAGGCATCAGCTGCAAGGAGGGAATGAGGCACCTGCCCATTCCACAGCACCAGGCAGCTGAATTTCCCTCTTGAGGGATTCTTCAGGAACCAGACACAAAATCCTCAGAGGTTTGCTCCATAAACCATTAGCCAGTAAAAGTCTAATTAGGTCAGAGCCATATGGCCCGAGCCAGTAAAGAATTCAGCATTGGTGACTACGGTGTTATTAACCTCACAAAATGTGGGTGTATTTCAGAAGCTGCTGGGCTGAACATTGAAAACTGCATCACGTTCAGTCTTCAGCAGTGAGACTTCACTCTCCTATGCCAGCAGAAATGGCAAAAGGCAACAGTTTTGCTAAGGAAATCTGCTTTTTTCCTGCTACGGTATCAACAATGAGCATGAAGATGACACAAAAGATCTTTTCTAAACAGGCTTTTCCCAGTCATTAAAATAGTCAAGGCTGAGCCCACCTGTCCAGGGGAGCTGAACTGTCACCCCAGGCCTGTGAGCCACAAGGAGACACTGTCACCTCCCCACCATGTCCCCACCCTGGGCAGATCAGCAACCGCTTGGTCCCACAGCTCCTCAGTCACGAGGCACTTTCTAACCCCAGGGACAGGAGACATCCTCAGCTTGCCATCTCAATTTATGTTTCATCTCACTTATTTTGGGCTTCTGTCCCGTGGAGAGGAATTCAGGAGCTGAGCTCTGGGATGTGATGCCGTAGGGAAGATGCACCAACTCCAGCAAGGCCAACCCTTGTCCCTTTGACTTCAGCTGAGTTTGACCATTGTTTATACGAAGCTTGCCATGAACAACAGCAGGAATTTGGGATGTGTTGCAGCGGGGTCAATCCCCAACAGGCTCCAACAACACTCACCTTCCCTTTCAGGTGTCCCAGCGCCGATGTGACCATGTTCCCTCTGGATTTCCAGTTTCTCTGGACACAGCAGTGAGCCACTGGCTCCACGGGGATGTGAACAAACGCAGCCACATCTCATGCCCTGCTCACACAAAGACATGCAGATGAGGGAGACGGGCAGAATTTAGCCCTAATCTGCATGTTCTGTCCCTGTAATAAGCCCTGGGAAGTGTCTTTAAAGGGAGACTGCTTCCTAATTGCTTCTTAAAAAAACCTTTAACGTGGACTCTCTGGCATGACTCAGGGGTGCATTTCTAAATCCAGTTTCTCCCACGAAGTTTACTCTGGCTGTTTGGTTGGGTTGCATCCATATGCTATTTTTATTTTTCTGATCATCAAGCCTGTTTACAGCATGGAGGAACAATATGGGAACAGAAATAAAGCTGGGCCAAGCCCAAAGGAATGAGCCCAGCAATGGCACCGCCAGCATCTCTGGCTTGGAGAGGAGGCCCTGCAGCTGTGCCGTTCCTCGGTGAGACCCAATTCCCTTTCCCCTTCTGGTTATGCATTTCGAACCTCAGTTGTGTTTGATTTACCCATCATCTGCAGACTTAATAGCAAACAGTTAAAATGCCTGCACGTCCTCCTGCTGCCAGGTCTGGATCTGCCATGCGTTACAAGAGAGAATATTTTCTGGAACACAAAGGCTGAGGGACTGGCTGTCACAACACTATCACTTTTGGCTTCCTTAAATACAGTAATCAAAGCATTTTGAACAGTAGCCTACAGCTACTGAACACTTTTCTGTCTCAAAATAGACACGAGTCTCCTCCCACCTTCTGCCATGAGCTCTTTGGTCACTCTGAGGTTTTGGTGGTCCAGTCCAGTTCCCTTTGCAGCATCCCCAGCTGGTTCCTGGTTCTCTGATCCAAGTGCTACCAGGTTGTTCTGTGAAACAGAGTCAAAAGGACGCAGAACGTTCGCAGGGAAGGTTTTAAAAAAGAAAGATTGTCTATGTTTGCATTTACATTTTTAATATAGCCGTGTTGTCTAGAGGCCAGATTTGGGGAATGGAAACCAGGAGCCTGGTTTCTATTTTCAGCGCAGCCGCTGATTGCTCTGTGTTCCTGGCAAATCTTTTAATCTCTTTTCCTCTGTTTTACCCATCTGTAATAAAGGGATGATCAGACCTCCCCAGCTCTGCCTTGTGTGGCAGCTTCTTCTGCTGAAACACGGCAAGGACAAAGCATTAATAATCATTCCATACCGAGGAGCCAAGGGGTCACAGGTATTTAAGCACAGTTTAGCTATTCAGTGCCCCTTTATGCATGCAGCAAGCCTTGATGTTAATAGAAGTTATATATTAATATGGAATGGGAAAGCAGGCCCCCCCTCAGGGCACAAAAATAACCATATCCAGAGCACCACTAAATAAATACAATATAAAGATGAAAAGCAGTTCAAATACTGAACAAATTGAAAGGCAAGGAGACATTTAAGAGGAAAAACAAAGTCATGCAGCCCTACTCCCAGCTGACATCTAAGTGCCCTCAGCACAAAAACAGGGACAAAAAGGAGTGTCAGGCACCAGGAGCGGACCCTACAAGTGTCCCACAAGTGGTTCAATTTCCAGTCCTCCATTTCTTTACCTCTCTGGTACGTTCCTGAGGAGGTATTGAGGAGGTGAGTAAAGCACTGAGCTCCTTAAATGCTCATGTTTAATTCACCCTGTAAATTACCCCATCAGTCCATGCCTCCACATCTGTCTGCTTGTCCTTTCCTCCCACAGAACTGGGGCTCCTTCCACACCACTGCCAGGCACCAACACCCCTTTCTGGGCTCTTCCACAAAGCCACTGTGGAACAGTGTTTTTGGATCCTTTTGGGTCCCCACAAACTGGTCACAGCTGGGATATGGCCACCTGGGATCTGCCAGATCTTCTCAGCCTGCTTAACGCCAGCTGCGGCACCTCTGGCCAGATGTTCCACAGTCACTGTCCTTGTCACTCGTGGGAACACGAATGGCCTCTGTCACCAATCTCAGACCAGGGGATGAGCCATTCCTAGCATAAGCAACCTTTGCTCATTTTATTCTCATGAGCAGCTGTGCTGGCAGATTTCGGGGAGGATTTGGGGGATCTTGGTGATGAGCAGAGATCTCTCCAGTGAACCACGGCAGCCACAGGAGGGTGTGTCTTTAAAACCTTCAGCATCCTCTTGCCTATTCCTCCAGCCCAGTTAATGAAATAATTTCAAACAAATCAGTGCTGCACAACGCTGTTCAGCAGTCAAGCTGCTTATTCCTTGGCTCATCTCGAAATAACGTGCATATGCTTTTGGGGCAGAGACCAGCGTTTATTTTGAGAGATGCTTTAGGATCAGGACAGTCACCGCTAGCTCATCACATTTACTATTCAGGATTATTGGACCACGAGCAACCTTTCGGGTTCTTAAGACTTGGATTACGAAGGGCTTTATAGACTAAGCCTAAGGACTTGAATTACAGCCTTAGCATCCTGACAATCAGAAAGGGACTACAAGCATTTTACTTTCTTCTAGCCACAAAACAGCTTGGGCTGGATTTTGAATGCATTTCAAGGGTATGTCAAGCTGGTGCCCATCAGAATGATCTGGAGCTGCAAGAAAGGCAGGATGACCTAGGTAAAGGTCATGTCTGAGAGAAATGCAGGATTTTCTAGATAAGCCTGCTGAGACATCTGTCTCTGAGACAATTATTTTATCATTTCCACATATTAAAAAATCACTCTAAAAATTCTACAGCATATTTTAATCCGTGGGGCTGTGGTAGCAGTACGTGGTATTTTATCATTTTCAAATCTCAGTGGCAAAACGTTTTGCGGGATCGATAATGACCTTCCTGTAACTGGCTGAACTGAAAATACCTTTCAGTTCTCAAAAAAAAAAAAAAAAAAAGAAAAAAATTAAAAATACAAGTATCAGCAACTTCAGCAGCCCCCCACATCAAGGCACGTGTGCTGCCGTTGCCAGTTTCAGTCTGCACACAGTTCCACATTGCAGCAGAATTGGTTTCCTGTCTAAAACGTGTGAGGTTTCTGTTCCCCATCACCTGCACTCAGGTGCCCTTTGCCAGGAGCAGTGACAGAGCTCACCCAGCACCCTCTGGACAATCCAAACCACCAGCGCCTTCAGCTGGAGAGCAGGTCAGGAGTTTAATTTGACCATTAAAGTGATTTTATGAGGGAGACAGGACCCACATAAAACAGTTCAAATAAAGGCTGATTGATCCGTTCTGCAATCCCATTCCATTTGCAGGAGGGGCAACATGGGCACAAGCAGAGCAGAAAGCCACAGGGTGAGCTGTTTGCAGGACAGCACTGCTCCCGTTCCCCTCATTCCCCTGGAGCAGAGACCACCTGCAGCACCTGTGTGGGGAGCAGCACAAACCCAGGCTCACCTCCACCCTTTCAGCTGCTGCTGGGACCCTTCAAAACAAAAGCCAAGCAAAAACGAACTGAGACGCTCTGTCTGCTCCGTGTTAGCAGCGTGATTCACCAAGAGTCACTGTTTGCTCATTAAACAATGTTAAAGATGTACTCCTGAGCTCTCTGCGGTCACTCTTCCTCTCTCCCTTTGTCCAAAGACAGCTGCAATAATAAAAAAAGGATTTAGAAAACAACAGGGGAACCCCTGGGTTTTTTTTCATCAAGCCAATGAAGATTTCCTAGGACTGAACCAATCTCTGGAAATAATTGTCAAGTTCACATGACAATTTCCTTTCACATTCTGTGCTCTACAGTTGGCAGACCTGGCTGCCCAAAAGAAGAGTAACACAATAAAGTGCAGGGAACTATTTCATGCCATATTTCTGCACAGGTGATAATTTTTGAATGCATTTTATGTATATCAATATCACAGACTCAGAATCCCGACAGCAATACCTGGCCTATTTTTAACTTATGCATTTCCTAGCTTTGATGAGCTCTCTTTCTCATCTTCTTTGCTAATTCAGTCAGCTGAACTTTTCCATTTAGCACTTAAAATAAGTTATAATCTGCTCAGGAGCTTGCACAGGAAGGCAAAAAGGATGCTGGTGCAATATTCATAATGCAACCATCTGCCCACTGCAGAATGTCCATCTCTGAGATTAAAAACATGTTAAAAACAGTGGAAATTCAAATTATCCAAAGTGTTTTCTTCTTTTTGTTCATAAAAATATCTGACAATGGTCTGATTTCTGACTGAAGGGTGTGTCCTTTACAAATTACAAGGAATTCATCATTTCTAAGAGCAGCATGAAGGTTTCTTTGCAGTCATCTACAGCACCTCTACTAGTGCTTAAATAATTCCTACCACCTCACTCAATTTTTACAGGACACACAGGCTGGGATGAGGTTCAGACTGGCCTCACCTCTTCTGAACAAAAGCATACCAAGGTGCAAGGTCTGAATTCCTTGGGACATGTCCCCAGGAAAAGCCGATGCGATGGAAATCCAGAGCCATCTTGAAGGGACTTGGGAGAAATTTTAAGGCTAATTCCATTCCTATAACTACAATACCAAGATCTTTCAACCCTCAATGCTTCCTGCTCCCCTAGCTGAACTGACAAGCACCAGAAAGCATTTTTTTCACACCAAGATAGACTTGGAAGCACAGTTGGGTGCACGGAGGTGGTGTGGGTACAGCTGGGGACCTGAAAGGGAAGTGTGAGGACCATCTGCTGACGAATGCTCCTGCCTACAGCAGGCACTGAAAGCTGCCAAAATTTTTTGGTAAGGGTTACCAAGTAACAGCTGCACTGACCTGAGAGGGATCACAGCCAGAGAGAGGAGGGTACAGGCAGAGCTGTGCAGCCGAACTGGAAATAAGCGTTGCCCTTGACAGTCCTGAAAGCTGCCACTGACACAGGAGAATTTGGCTTGGACACAGGCTACAGACTCACCAGAGTCAGTCAGAAAAGCCTGAGCATTTCCATCCCTTCAGGTGAATTCTTTAATTGAAGCCAAAGCAGGAATTTCCTTCACGGGACTGGGAGTGAGGTGGGTGAGAATGGCTGGGGTGAGTCTGAAGAGCATCCACAGTAACTTCCACAGCTGCTCCCCGATTTTACTGCAAAAAACCAGAAGTTGGTCCATGGACTGCAGCCCTCCAGAGGGCTCCCAGGCTGCTCTGAACACACAAATCCTCTGTATTTATGCTGTAGGAACAGCATCATCACAAAAGGGGACCTGAGATGTGAGCAGCGCAGTGAACTGGGCTGAGGCTGCTGCTGAACACAGAGACACTGGAATTTCACCCAGATTTCGCTTGTTTAACGCCAGCAGTCATACACAGGCCCTGCTTGCAGTCAGCCCTGGTATTTTCAGCTGGCTCGGCCCTAAGCACTAACCACAATAAGACTTCAGAGAAGCCCCACATTTATTCCCTCCGGCATATCACAGTGCCCCATTAAACAGGAACAAAAGATTTCCTTATGTAATAGGGATGCTATTTGTTATTTTTAACCTTATGGCAGCCAGGATTTGTGCCAGGTGGCGTTCTGCCTCAGCCAGGGAGCTTCAGGAGGTGACATTCCTTGCTGTCACCCCTGCCCTAGGGCACACTTGGTGCCCATACACGGCTGCTGTCCCTGTGCCTATCCATGGGCATTTATTTGTGACAGCTCACGGAAACACCAGCCCCGTCTAACAAGATAAATCAGGATGCTGATCAGTCCTTTCCAGGATCCTGCAAGAGCTTCTGCTTCTAATAAAGGGTCGTGTCTCTGTGAAATCCATGAAGTCTGTTTACACGTATCTACACTACCAGAGAAACACCACCGCCGTGGCTGAAGTTTTCAATACGTCAAAATAGCTTTAAAACAGTTTGTTTAGTCCCATTAATCCCGTGGCAAGGAGATAAATAAAATGGTGGCAACTCCCAGGAGGCCAAGAGGACAGGCAGGAAGGGCCACCGAGGGCACCAAGCCATGGGCTGAGCATCCCGAGCAGCTGTGACCCCACAGCCTCGCGGAGCTCTGGCAAATTCCGTCAGCAGCGCCACCGCGCCACATTTGGGCAATTTCATGGAGCTTAAGCAAGCCTGGCTGATACAAAGGATGCTGTCAAAGCCTCTTGTACCTCCAGACCAACACAGTGCCAACATCCTTTGGGTCCGAAGGAGCTCAACAGCAAATGATGGTTTTCACAGTGCCGTGGCTGGTCTGGCTATTTGTACGCAAATAAGAGGGACAGATCTGCGTCCCGTGGCTTACATTTTATAAAATACACGTGGGAATGTGAGGAGAATAGATGTAAGTCGTCACACATGTGATATTTCAATTAGCAGCAAATAGTCATTAAAAAATCTGAGTAACTAAAGCTGATAGGGAATGAAATTCCACTTTCCTATGAATAGAAGGGTAACTGGTAATTTTAGCTATGTGCTCACATAATTTAGGGGATTTTGCTTGTTTGCCTCTAACACAAATGTCCTTCATTCATTCTCCAGGCTGGAGGCACAGAGAGGTAGAATTTTAATTCTTTTGGCCATTTATATCCATGTGGCATTTCTTGACCTTTAAGTACTTGATTTTGAAACCTATTTAACTTTTTGACGTAGGTGTTTTCGTGGGTTTTGTTGAGGAATGCCAAAAATTTTCTGCATGTAAGGAAAAAAAAAATCAGTAAGAGCAACTGTATGAGTGTTCTTCTGTTTGTACCCAGAGGGCTCTCCCTCTATGTCTGTAACACCACTTAAAGTTTCTTAGCACAAGCTTCTTATTCAGCTTTGTTTTGACAAAGAAAGATAAACCACTGTTTTGCTTTGCCCTTCCCCCACAACTTACTAATTAGTTTTATTTAGTTTGCTATTCCCTGCTCCTTGCAGGGGGAAAAAACATATTTAAAAAAAAAATTTATTTTAAACAGCATTAAGTTGTTGACTATGTAGGTTCTTATGAAGAATTTAAAATAGAACATAATTATAAATCACTGTGAAAATGAACTCGGTCCTGCACAGGCAAGGACATTTAATTGTGTCCTTGTATGACTGGAATCACTGTAAACAACTAATATTCCTATTTGCAGGGACAGAAATAACAAGCTCATTCAGCTGTACAGAAAGGAAGACATAAAAGGAAACCAAAGGCTGAACCAGAATAAGCCACTGGAAAGTTTTATGTCAACAAAACTAGATATAAATTAAGTAACATCAATTCGGTATTTTGACTGTAAATGAATCAGAACATTAAAACATGTTTTAAAGGGAACTTATGTGATGAAACATCTATGACTAGTTCCTACACCAAAGGAATAGGAAAGTTATTACTTATTTCTGTGCAGGAAAGTTACTCCTCTGGCTTTGGGACTGCTCTGTAGACCTACGTTTTGAAAATGAGAAGAGCAGCAGAACTGCAAGGAAAACACTGAATAAATGACACCCCAGTTCCACACAAAGGAAAACACAGCCCTGATGACACAATTAAGAAGTTGCATCATACCACATAGGCGTGAAAGAGTACAATTTAAATTACACAGACAATTTCCATTCTTATGTTTTCTAATTTTCTGAGTGCTTGACTTTGCAACTTAAATCTCTTTTATGATTGTTTTTTCTGACGTTGATTTGCAGACATGGGAGTAGATTTTAACGTTTGTTACTTTGCCTTCCTCAGTGGCAAAGTTTTAAAAAACCCCACAAAACAAAACCAACACCTCCAAGCTCAAACCAAAGACGTGCATTTCTAAGCTATTCGGAATAATGGGAGATGAGTCAATAGTCACCTTGCTTTAAAATCAACAGAAACACAGCAGAGTAATTCTCCATGAGGGGAAATAAGGAAACAAACCACACATTCAACAACTACAAGACGCCCTTTCCAAATCCAAATGGAAAATTCATTTACGCAGTAATTTTACAATAGTGATAACAAATTAAAATTGTGGGCAGACAGCGGAGAACCAAACAGATACACAACCCCTAGCAAGGATCAGCCAAATTAAAGGGAGCTTCTTACACTGTCAAATTCTGAGTAATTAGTACTTCCATTAGAGGCAGAGTTCCAGCTTTAAGCAATTCTAAGTAATTAATGTTCCTTTATTTTGCCTGGAAGTCCTGACTTCAGCATTCTCTTAGGACATGCATTCTGCTAGCCAGAGCTACACAATGCAGATTAACTCAACTAGAAGGCGATTAGCGCAGGCAGATGAAGATGTAATTTGTCATTCTGTACACACTGCTACTTCTAGCCTGGGATGCAATTTTTATTAACACAGCAGACTGATTCAAACAGAGGCAAAGACACGATTTTGTCCTATCTGTACCCCTGCGATTGCCTAAGATACAAGAAATATTGAGATTTGAAAATTGAATGTGACCAAACGACAAAAAGCGAATAAAGTGCCAGATTACATCTTCCCACACAGCCCCAACGAGCTACAGGAATTCAGGAACTGATCGCACACTTAATAATTTAAAATAAATAATTTAAAATACACGATGGAGGAGATGTTTCTGTACTTACTCATCAGACAATGTAAACCTAGGGATGAAAATGCCAAGCTGAGCAGAGAGCAGAGGCTGGCGTGGTGGATGGCACATGGACAAGGCAAGATTTGCTTGCCAGAGGTGCTCTAGCACTCGCACACTGTGTGGGGTGAGCTATCTGGATCCTCACAACCTTGTCTTTAAAACAGACCTCCCAAAAACGCGTCTTCGTGTCTTTCCTGCTGCTGTGAAGATGACTCGTTTGCCAACTGGCTGAAGGTTCATGAAGAAAAGGCGCAAAGTGAAAAAATGAAGCGCAATTAAATTGTCCTTTCCTATTTGCACTACAACATCAAGCATCAGGCAACTTTCAGAATATTTCACATGGAGCTTCGAAACGCAAGACACACCACCACCGAGCAGCACTTTTACAAATCTTTTACCCAATTTCAAGACTCCTCTGACCACTGGACAGCACCTACACCAAGAGACACATGGCAGAAAGCACCATGCTGTGCTTTCTCTGCCAAACACAACCACAGCAACAATTACCTTCAATCGCAGCTTCTCCATTTTCCATCACTGCAACAAGCAGAGCCCCAGGACCATGTCCTCCATCCAGAGGAAGCTGGAATTGCTGCTGAGGAAGAGGAGAGCAGAGCAGGACCTCCGTCCCAGGGGTCTATTACTGTGCTGGTGAGAGGCTCGAACTGTTCTTTTCCAAATACAACTGTTCACGTGGCCTCCAGATTGGCAGGCCTTGCGTGCTTTCGATATTAATTGATATAAAATTAAATATGGCATTCATGATCTACAAAAATTCTCTTCTTACAGGTTTGTCAGCATTTACACATGGTCAGAACAAAGGTCCAAGAAAGCAAATCTTGCCAAATATATCAAAATCATAAAAGGTTTCTGTATTTTTGCCCAGATCTTACCTTTATCCTCTTTTGTACAATTCTCTTCCAAAGTGCAGTTGTACTGTGTTGTGCTTTCAGGCTACAGGGTATGTTAAGTGCCCAGGGAGAATCCACATTTTTGTGTGACACAGAAATCAAAAGTGGTGACATTCAAATAGCTCGAGGGAGAAAAAAAATTCTTTTCTGACATCTAACATGCGATGATAAACTCACAAAAAGACACTTTGAAAACTTCATCCCTGAGAAATTCCTATTTTCCCTAATGGAAAGAAGAAAGTATCAGCTTCTGCTTGGAGTGACAGCAGGTTTCCCCAGCTGCATATTCTCACGTGTAAAATATATGACCCAATGATCTTTACGAGTTCACTAAATGTCAGGATCGCTTCTTTTTATTACAGATCCTTTTCACCAGGTTTCTCACTGGAAGAACAGTGCAATACAGCCCAGAAAGGCTTTGACTGTGTCAGCTCTGCAGCCCTCACCCAATTGTGCCCCAAGGAACCCCCAGCAATGAAGAACCTGGACACTGTTGACAATTCTGCCCATTCTCATGCCAAACTCCATCCCAGTTATTCTTTTAGAGAAGGACACACTGGTTTCTAGTCTTTTTTGGGCTGAAAACATCCTCCTCAGCAGGTGAGAAAGCGTAAGTATTTTGTTATTAGTAATATATTTCATACTTTTAAAGATTTGTACTAAGCCATGGCTATGAAGGCTGTCAAATCCACTCAAATGCTTCTTATTGAAAAATCAGGCCTGCAGATCCATAGATCCTCCCCTCCTTCACTCACCCAAATTAAAGCTGTAATTCCCAAAGACAGCCACTCTTCTAAAACACCCCACATTTCATATAGTTCTTATTAATAAAGTATGAACAATGTTTGCAGAAACATTAAAGAATCAGGTCAAGAACTCTGTCTGAATACCAGTGTTATTAAATAAGCCAATCATCCAACTTTTGAGTAATTAATGTCCTTGGTTTTTACTTGAAAGCCTCATTTCCAGCACGTTCATAAGAGACAAATGTCCCATGCCAAAAGGAATGAGCATGAATTAACTCTTTTGAATTGCAGGAGGAAGAGGAAAATGCAATATTGGCAGGCTGGATACAGCACAGCACTTCTGTTTGCAGGGTAAGTTTAGGTACAATCTGATGATTTCACCACATACAGTCAAGGATTTGCTCTGTTCCCATCCATGCATTATCTGGGTATCTAAACAATTGCTCTAATGCATTTGAAAACTTTAAAATATAAAAGGAAAACCAACAAAGCCGACGGTATCTCCAGACCACCGTGTGAAGTACTAATAAGCAACTGTGTCATACAAGCCGTGTTCAACAGACTGAAAATGATCTTTGCCAAATCCAAATGACATCCTTCTGAAGCTGAAAGTGAGAGATTACAGCTGGCTGAGCACGCACTGTACTGTACACTCATTTTAAAAGCTGCCATTGTAGAAGACCCTCCAGGCTTTATGTTGGTTCTTTCGATCTTCTTATTAAGAGCTGCAAAGTTCCTCATATTGAACAGTAATTACAGGGGGAGATGGAGAAAAACTAATGAGAGGGAGAGAGGTTTATTTTTCGAAAGATGTGCAGTAAGATTAATAGCAAGACTATGCGCTATATGTGTTATTTTTATTTCACCGCCTCCAAACACGATAAATATTTTCAACTGGAAAAAATTATGAGTATAAAATTTAGTATTATCTTTACAAATCCTTTACAACCTCTGTATGTGACATCCTCTCCTCCCCTCCACCAGACAAAAATTATGGCACAAAAATACTCTCAGGACAGAAGCTGTAGAACTTGTCTGATGCGCTCGCACTTCTCCAGCAGCTCTGGGTCTTCTCCATCAGAACCATCAAATTCCTTCATAAAAGCTTCAGCTTTCTGCACAGTTTTGTCTCGTGCACCACCCTGAAGCCCTTGCAGATAATCCAGCAAAATGGTGAAATACTTGTCTGGGACCTTAAAAAGAAGAAACAGAAGTAAGGAAAAACAGCTTTATTTTCTCCCCTCTCAATACATATTGAGATCCTGTGGCAGCATCACCAGAGAGACCATCAGGAGAATGGCACGGGCCTTGCTGAGGTCCAACTTCACGTGGAAATCCAAGTGGAAATGTTTCCTGCCAAGGTTCAAGCTGCCAGGAGGGACAGACCCTGGTGAGAGGAGTGTCATGTGCTCGGATGGGCAAAGCATCTGAGAGGAAATGCTCAGCAGATGTGGAAATGCTGATCAGCAAATGCAAACACTGCCTGACAGGGAGCCCAAGGCTCCGAGGCTTGGTGGAGCTAAAAAAACAAAACACATTAGCCAAACCCTCCTTTCGGAGACACAGATGCAAATCTTACTAAATTCGGTGAGAATTGCATGCATATGTCTGAGGAAAGAATTTGGCTGGAATTCCCCTCGCCCTTACCCAAAAATTGTTTGTTAAGATGGGATACCACCCACCATTGCACACTTTGACAGAATGCTCATATGAAGGAATAGAATTTAATTTGAAAAACAAACTGAAATTCAGACATATGGAAATAATTTTTAAATCATGCTGACTAAAACTGATAGGCTCTACCAACATGTCTAACATTAAAAGCACTTTAGTCATCTACAATTGCATTACCCAAGTTTCACTCCCTTTCTAATTAACTAGCCAGAGATTAAGTTTTGGCTTATCTGGTACAACATACAATTTAAATGATCGTTATAGTAATCTTGACAATAGCTTACCAAGGACTTTGGAATGATTTATTCAGTACTTCAAGTTGAAGTACTTTCAAAAGTCCTACTACGCTGATTTAACTTTGTGTTGTGTATGTGTGGAACAGGTTTCAGCCAATAGCAGAATATTTTTTGCTGTGAACCAGGAGATGTTAAAATGATCTCATCCTGCAAATATGTTTCTCCATGTTTAACTTTACACATATAACTTGACATGAGTCAAGTTAAACACATACGTAAGTATTTAAAGGATTCAAGACTAATTATTCGAGGGCGGTTTCAATTCTGCAAAGTATCAACATTTCAGAGAAGACAGAGCTTCAACAGACACTTAATTTACAACTTATTTCTCCATGGACATTTGGCAGCACAACTTTGATCACTAAAACTTCTATCACTCCAAGAGAAGAGGAAGAAAGAATATTCCAACACTGCCTTCATCAATCAGGCATATTACAAAGTAATAAATCAAAACTAAAGTCTGCGTTCAGCCTCAGAACTTGTACACTATGGAAAACCTCCTTCTTCACACAAACACTCTTGCACTAAAGAAACAATACAGTTACCAAAAAAAAAATTACAATAACTAACACTGAAATGGATGATATATGAAGCGTTGCTATACTATACAAATCAAACAGAGTGAAAAGTATCTGTATTTTTGAAAGTTTTCACTCACAATAAGCTGGTACTAATAACAGATGAACCCATTTAGACACAAACAATTCCAGTGTGACAGTGCTCCTTTAATGCAGATACTCAGTACTGAGCTTTTAAAGCTCAGCAACATTTCCACTTTTCAAACCTTGGCCAAATTATCTCTGTAATTTACAACTCTTGTTCTCAGACCTCATGGCATAGACATACCTGTGGAGCTGCAGTTATTATTATATCATTTCAGCAAAATGCTTGAAGGGGCAATTGAAAGCCTGCTCTAAATTTAGAAATTCTAAGTGTGCAGACTTAACATGTGGCTGCCTGAAGCCTAAAAACATTTAGCATTTGGCCCTAAGGGTGTTCAAGTGGTCAAAAAGTCTGATTTTTTCCTTTAACGTAACACAGCTCTGAGGTTTATTTCAGCAGGAGCTCACAGCACAGCACCTGTGGGGAAGGTGAGATCGTATTTCCTCCTGACTTACACAAATAGCAGAGCCTTAGCAGGGACTGGAACACACAAAGTACCAGCAAAGAAACTTAATGAAATCCAAATTTTAATTCTTCAAATATAGTAGTACACAAATGGCAATTTCAGGGGTCTTGGTGAGGTTTTCCAAGGAGGAACACAATCCTTGTTCCAAGGTCAGTTCAGGGCTGGTTTGAAATTGGAGATCAAGATCTCCCACCATGGCTCTGGAAGTTGAAGTGAGGCTTATGGGAATTTATTATTATTCTTTTGTTAAACTGTTTTGACCTTTTTCTTGTTTCTTTTTCTCTCTCACGCACTAACCTTGCCCCTGTTCTAACTTCCTAATACGCACTGGAGCTGATTAATACGGAAATAACCCGAAGTGAAAAAACTCCTGTCTCCTGGAAAAGGAGGGGAACACCACAAAAGAGAAGCAGAAGAAGAACAGTTATGACTTTTAAATTATCCTCTGCAACTCGTATGTTCTCAGACCTGGAGACCTGCAGGCGCCCACATATTCTGCAAAGCAAACACAGATATCAGCACAGGGAAGCTCAGCTCATTGGAGGAACCTTCAGCCACCCCTCCAGGCCCTGCAGAGCAGAAGCTCAATCCTGATCTAGTAACTCCCAAAAAATGCCGTGCCAGGTGATAAAGACCAAAAAACGACCTCGTGTTTTATTTTTTTCTGGGTGCTGGAGAAGTATACACACCGTAGGTACACAGGCCTGGATTGGAAGCTGTCAGCCAACCACCAGATGGATTTTAAAGGAGCTTAAAATCCCATTTATCTAGCAAACAATTTTAAAACCTCAACTGATTTCTTACAGAAAGAGGCCCATCAGTGCAGGAAATTCGATTCATGGCTCTTCAGTTGGCATCCAAGTGACACCACGAGATCAACGATGTGGCTTAGGAAGGAAAGAAACTTATGTCTCCTTCTGTACTTTAGTCATGCTTGGATTGCCAACAGATTTCATTCTGTAATGGACAGGAAGTTGAATTTGGGTATAAAAAAATAGTCAAAAGAAGCTGGGTGTGCCCTCCCTATGGTCCTGATGAAGAAAGACTTCATCATATGCTTAATTATAAGCACTTGAGCAGTTCTAACTTCACTGAATCTGGGTGCAGATGTTAATCATTCTCTGAAGCTCAGATCTAAATATTCTCTCTAAATATTAAACTACAAAATAAGTGTATTTAAATAAATCACAGCACTTTAATCAGCATTTAAAAAAAGCAACTTTCATTTCAGTGTTGAGAAATAAGGAGTTAAAACTATGTTTTGATACATAAAACAAATGCTACTTACAGTTCATTGTGTCCCAGCACATTTCAAAACAAACCCCAAAGTAAACAGACGAAAAAAGTAAAAACATTCTGCCTGCCAAACAATTTCTAGGTAGCTTTGAAAAGCATACATTGATTTTGAGAGGTCGATCAAGACTTTTAAAGGAGAAACTTAATAAACAGAAGACAGAACAAACAACCCAGAAACCAAAGTCAAATTTGTATTCTGCAACTCATCTTTTTAAAGTATTTACACCATGTGAACATTTCTGCCTTCATGAAACTCTGCTGTTAATTATCTGGCTGGCTGAAAAGGTAACACCCAATGTCAGGTGATTGGCTTAAGAGCTGCTGACTAATTTGGGTCAGGAAGATTGGTATGAGTAAATGTTCAAATGCACACAAAAAAATCAGCAAAATGTCAACGAAATGAACCAATTAGTGAGGCACTGTGCAAATGGGCTGATGTTTGTTCTATTGCACAACAAAATGAATGACCTGAAACCCTCATTTGATACCACGATGGTCAGATACTTATTGGAAATTCAATTTATATTGTTTTATAAGTTATGAAACGAATGGATTTTAGTATGGATGCAAGCCTGGCTTCTGGTTATACTTTATGCTTGTCACAATCAACATCAGGTTTCACTTATATTTAAATGGTGAGCTATTTTAACATCTTGGCAATGTGGCTGCGCATCTCCTACGGAGCCAGAGATCTCTGCAGCAATATGAGAACTGTGGTTTGCACTATTGGGTTCCACATTCGGAAATTCAAATTAAGGACATGGCTCAAACTCTCAGCAAACTCCACATTTAAATAAAACATGAATCTACTCTATTTATGCTTGATATACATCAAGTATAAAACTCCAGCATACACAGGACAATGATCGCCCACAAAATAAAAAGATCAATGACAAGCTATTAAAATGCTTCAGCATCTTGGTTATAAACAAAGTAATTTATAAACTATTAAAAATTATTAGACAAGCGCATGGCTAGTACTAGGAAGTTTTGGTTAATAAAGAATAGCTATAACTAATGTATAAGACTAGATCATATTTGTTCTGAGAAAAAGCAGCATGAATACAAACCTTCTCTTTATCATACATGTGCAGGAGAAGCCACGTTTGTCTTGTCTTTTGGAATTTCCATTCTTCGGGGTTTTTAGACCAGCTGTAGAAAATTAATGAAAAAAATCTGCTTAAACGAAATACTGGGATATCAAAACATTCCTTATTTATTTAGAAAATATTCCCTACAGCGCTTCCAAGTGACTTTATATGCACGACACGGATTTCCATGGCACTGTGGGAAGCAGATCCTGGCACACATTTTGTACGGGGCCACATGGCTTCTATGCAAAAAAAATTACAGGAGAATATTCCAGCCAGGAAGGTTATAAATTTTCCTAAGAAAGCACTGATTCCTTGAAGTTAAATATCAAATCCCACCCCCCGGGTTTGGCCTGTCCTTTATGGGAGGTCATTGTCCCCATTTGACCAGGACAACAGAGCACCCAAAATCCTTACCCCTGCTGCAGGGCTGAGTATTTGGGGAGGTGGAGGGGACAGGAGCCAAGTTTAGGTTTCAGAAAGTTGGTATTTCACAATTAACTGAAATTTTTATGAAATTTGGCAGCCTCTGAAGGACTGGAAGGAGAGACTTGTCCTACAACAGTCACCTCAGCAATGGCTGAGCCCATCACAGATGGCTGCCCCAGGACAGACAAAATTCATCCTTCAGGAGCAAATGTTTTAAGGCTTGGGCTTGTCTATATGTGTGACTTAAATATTTATATTTATAGGCTAGAACAATGGGTTTTTTTATGTCTCTCTCGCGAGGAATACTTCAATGCTGTTAAAAGTGAGAGGGTGAACAAATGATTAACATCTGCAAATGTTCTTTGGCTGTTTAGCAAACACATTTTCAATATGTAAGATTTTAGCTGGGTTAAAATAGCACATTTACATACATCTTCAATATGTTTTTAAAGCTGGCATACTCTGGTTTACATGAAGACAGGCATTTATTTCTATTAAAAAAACAGCAAACCAGTAAATCTTGCTATAAAATGAAGACTACTTTTTAAAATTATGCGCTGAAAAATTAATATTGTAACACATGCAAAATCTGACAGTACACTAAAGTATCATTTGAAAAAAAGAAAAAATATATAAGGAGAAAACCTAGAAACTTTCATATTTTCTTGATTTTTCTCTAAAGAAAAATAGGTCTCCAGAGGGTAGCATGCAAGATGCCATTAATGTTCCAGCTTGTTTCACACAGCAATAGAGAGCACAGAAATCAGTTGAAAAGCCAGCTGGGTATGAGAATTAGTATTGTTTAAACACTGTCAAATCTAATAAAGCAAAAGAGTCCTCATCTTTGGTGAATGCTGCACCAGCAAATACATTGTTCAGTCAATTCAATACAAAGAGGGAAAAAATGAGACCACAAATTTGTATAGAAAGGTTTCATGGCAGCCTCTGAAGAAAACCGAAAGAAAAAAACTATTGTATGATGATCAAATTCAGGATAAAGGAAAAGAAACCACAGCTCATTAGGGTTATCATCAGCTAAACATAATAAAATACCATATAACTAAAATATTACGAAAAATCAGGCAATTAACAGTAAACCAGGAAGGACAGACAAAACATGAATAAGCACAATATATCATCCTTTAAATGCTCGAGTTAAACCTACAAATGAGCTGATTTACGAGGCTTCCTTTGGAACGTTGTCAATAAATAGGCAGAAGTGTGCAAAACAAATGTTGTACAAAAGCAGGAGCCCAAAAAGCTGACTGAAAATGTCACAGAATTAAACAAAAAAACCCTATTATTATGGTGAAACCATCCCTTCTCCCATCACTACCAGCCTAGAAACAGCAGCACTTGCAAAACACAACCACTCAACCCTTGGTGTCACTTGTCTTTGCAAGGAGGTGCCCAACTGGACAACAAATGACACCCCCTGAAGTGTGAGGAGCAAACAGAGGGTGAAGTGAAGAAGGAATTTTCTCGTGGTTGCAGTTTGTGGGGCCAACAACGACCTGCTCATCCGTACCCACTGTCTCTGATTGCCAAAAACGCAGCAGCTCCTGACTGAGAAACTGAGACTCCTGCTTCTGTCCTTCAAAACAAACAAAATAAAGACAACGGCAGTGCTTGCTGTTTTTTTTAGCCTGTTCTTTTATGAGGTTCATCCTCAAGAAGATGAAGGTGAGTTTAAAACCCTTTTCTACATGTATGAAGCCTGGACACAGTTTGCATTGTAGGCTTTGCAAGGTGACAAGAACACGCCGAGTGACACATCTGTGACCACGTCCTGGGCACACAAAACCTCTGCTAATGAAAACCTTTAGCATATGTTTGTATTTCTCAAAACTGTTCTGTGTATTTCAACAGTTGTGATGATATCCATTGGTCAGACACACCACAGAGTAATCTGAATTCTACTCTCTGCTAATTTTATGTTTCTATCACAGCATCACCTGAGTGCTGTTGGCATTAAAACTTGAAAAATACAGCCTGATTTCACTAATCTCCTATAAAACGATAGGATGTTAAAATATCTTTATTGCCTAGTTTATAAACAACCGAGACCAACAAATGAGTGTTCTATGAGGTTAATTGCTCTTATTAACCTATTACCAAAACCATATGCTCTCCCCTACACGTTGAATTGTTGTACTCCTGCATCCAAGATTCCATATGGACTTTCACTCCAGTGAATTCTCTTGTAGAAACAAACAAAAGTTTTCGTTTGTCTTCCTGAAAGGTTCTGCTCTATATACACCACAATAATTCATATAAACAATGAATATTTTAACATAATCAACTGCAGAAAGCACATTTATCCCCATTAGGGCACCAGAGCCTCGCAAGCCATTTCTTTTGTTTTGTGATCTGCCCTATTAGAATCAAACACTACATTATTACAACACGAAAAAATAGTATTTTCCTCAATAGCTATGGGCGTACTTGTGTTTTCAGAAAATACTCCTAAATTTTTAACTAGTTCTTTATCCATGATTGTATCAACAACTTCTATTTCTTCCCCTTCAGGAAAATGGTCCTCCTCTTGACCCGAATTCCTATCAAACTGTGGGCAAAACACTCCTGATAATGGGTGACAATCTTTAATGCAGACAACATGACAGTCGCTCCCCCAACAGCTATTAAAATAAAGCTTTTCCCCTGATTCCTATGATTATGACAGCTTCTTCCTACTCCTGTGACAGCTGAAAAATCCATGGAAAGAATCACTCCACGACAAAGTGAGAGGAGTATCTCCTTTTATCAGGATGACATCATTAGCACATTTTTAGAAATGCTCAGCTTTTAAATCAGAGAAGTTCAACCTTTGCAACACAAGAGAGGACTCATTTTGCTGTTTACACACAGATAAGCTTCCTTGACATACTACAGCAGGAGAAAAGGCTTTTCCTTTGAGCAATCAAATACACAGAGCAAAACCATCTACATTACAGTAAAAACCTCTTTTTACAGACAGTCACAACCTCTTCCAGTTTGAATTCATTTGGTGGCCTCTAGAATTATCTGTGTCAGGATCTAAAGCAAAGTATGGAACTGGAGGAAAAATACACATATGTAAAACATGTATTTTTCCAGTGTGCCTCGGGCTAATTTTCAATATATTGTACAAACACTAATTGCCTTCTTTACACAGCTAATGTTTGAATCTTTCTTATGAGCTCCAGCTCATTGAAAAAACACATTGGTTGACTTTAGTTAAAGAGAACTTAAATGTTTGTGCAAACGGTTTTCGTAAATGGCTTTGAAATTGAATAGACGGAGGAAATGAATCAAATAAATCAAGCAACTTAGGAAATTTTACATTTGGGCTTTTGTTTTTTAGCAGGAGAGCCTCATGTAGAAAAGCTGCCTGAGATTCTCACTAGTCTATCCCATAAATGACTTTTAGTGTTTACAGTCATCTCCCATAAATCTATTCCCAAAACATGGGAATTCAGGCGGTGTGAGGAGGCAAACAGAAGGCGACTGGTAGCGTGCAGGGCAGAGCTCTCGCTGGGGTGTCCTGGGAGAGATGGGGAAGGGAAAGCAAATTGGTTCCAGAAACACAATATGAGAAAAACATTATTGTTACAAATTGGATTCAGGAAGTCAACACAATGCATCTGCTGAGACTCCTGGCCAGGGCAAAACTCTACAGAGCTGTTACAGTTGGCAAATAATCACTGAGGGCAGAACAGCTCTGTGCTGAGAACCAACCATTTTACTCATTCAGCTCGAAAAAATGATTGAGTAGGAGACAAGAGACAAGTTTCAAGAAAGCAGAAATAGAGACAGAGATGTGAGTGCTGACACCTTCCAGAGCACACGAGAGTGTAGGAACTGGAGGCAGGTAGTGAGAACTACTTTCTCGTGAGAGAGGCCTATTCCCACTATTTCTCTCTAGCTTAAAACAAGCAGGAATCCATAAAAAATGATAATAAGGGACTCACAGGTGGTGTTATTGCAAGATGTTGTTCTAACTATGGGTAACCAATTACATTGAGGGCTGGTGAATTGAGAGCCAATGGATGTGAGATATGAATGTTAGAAATAGTATAAAAAGAGGCTTTGGAAAATAAAGGTTTAGCTCCTTTTCTCTGACCAAGAAGCTGTTGTGGTGAACTTTTTACTTGTCGTGACCATGTCAACTACGACACGAGAGCACTGCTGCCCCTCAAATACAAGGACACAGAGCCTCACCTACATCCAGCTGTGTGCCCCTAGAGGTCCAGCCCACCCTGGGCACACCTTTCAGCCTGGGAATATCGCCAAGGAAAAGCAGAATGCCATTAAATTTGGATTTCTCCAGCGTACAGCCCAGGCTGAGCATCAGGGAATTAGCTTGAAAGGTTTCCCAGCCCTGAGGAGCAGCTCAGAGCAGAGCCTCCTGCTGCTCCCGTGTGATTTATCCCACATCTGACATTCCCAAGCTTCCCTCAAAGCAGGGACAGAGCCACGAGTCCAGCCCATTGCACCACAGCCAGGGCTACACCAAAAACATCCACGGAAAACATCAAAAGCAGAATTCTACAACACTACACGAGAATTGTCACATTCTTCCCACCTGGGTGCTTTCCTGGTTTGATACACCAATTATTCACAAGCTGTCCTCAAGGATCACCTGTGCTCATCTCCAAACCCCCCAAGGAAGGCTGATCAGGAGTTATGGCTCGTGATTAAGATGCCTTATTCCCCGAAACTCTCTGCAAACTTTTTCCCCAAACCCTCCGCGTTATTCCCCAAACTCTCTGCAGACAGCATCATTCTTGAGCTCGCTGCCCTACCCGTAAAATGTGGATAACAGGTGTTTCCTCCATAAAGAACAACCGTACTCCAAAAAATCCCCTTTAAGATATTTAAAGCCTCGCTGAAACACCTGGCACTCAGGGGATCTGCTGGAATATTTCACAGTGCAATACATACGATTGCAGCCCCTCGAAAACCCCAGTGGTTTAGGCAATTCCCTGCCCTTAAAAGGCCCGAATTTGGACACTCTGAACGCTGTTATCAGGTCAGTGCAGAGGTGAGCCCAAAGCACATATGGCCAACAGGTGAGCAGGGAATGCTGCACCTCAAAGAGCCTCCCTGGAACCACTGGAAGCAGCATGAAGGAAGCAAAAATTTGGCACAAGCTCGTTCTTGTGGGAGAAGAGCCATTTTATGGATGGAGGTTTTATATGGATATATAAAAATATATGGATGTGGATTGAAGTTTAACATATGCCCTGTAGTGCATATAGTGAGGTAGGAATAATAATTTTTTCTCCAGTTATAACACGTACAATTCTTTAAAGGGAAATGTAAAAGTGTTTATTTTTATTGGGGGTATTCAGAGTTTCTTCTGTTTCTCTCAGGGGCATTTAAAACGGATTTACTTTTACAAAGATGGATTTTGAATATCTGGTTTTCCACACAACTGCATGCCCAGAAAGCTGCCTCAGAGTGAACTTCATTGCTCAATCCAATATAAGAAGAAATCTCAATTCAAGAGCATGTGATGCTGATTGTCCTCATTTGGGAAAAATAGCCAAAATTTAAATTCTAAAGAGATTTTCAGAGACTAGACTGGAACAGCTGTAGTTAAATCTTGGAAGCACAGATCTGTGCAAAACCCAAGATTAGGTGCAAAAGACAACGGTAGCCTTTATTTTTAACTGTTTTTCTCATGTTATGGATGAGTCTGTTTATTTCCCATCTCCAATTCCTGGAGAAAGTTAATATATTTATGCTGATACTCTCAAATCCAGTTTGGAATCTAACTAAATTATGACTCAGATAAAGGTTTTCCTTATTTTCCTGGAAGAGAGAAAAGACACTAATGGAGCTCGTTTGCCAAAAGAAAACTTTCTAAAATCATCAACAGATTTTAGAATCAGTGCCACATTTTTGGTTGAAAATCCTGGCACCATTTTTCAATCTGTGGTTTAAAAACCTTTTTTAATTTATTCTTCCATCTGGTTTAGACACAGTATAATGACTATAGACTTGTGAAAAGGCAAGAGGAGGAAGCTTTTTTTTTTAATTTAGGAATCACACATGCAGGAAAAAATAAATCTGCTTTTTAGTCCCATTTTCATCCTGATGTCCAGTATTAGGACAGATTGTATCTGATTGTATCTGCACAGCAAACAGCTCACAGGATTTTCTTAGAAAGTATTTATAAAGTGAAAGGAAGGAGCCTTTGTGCCATAAAGCCAAGCTTTGATTAAATCTACATAAAATGTTTATCACAGCTTATCTTTTATTATATGCACTTTTATCACTTGCCATTATTTGTAAGGTTTTATATTATGTTTGCATCCTGCAGCTCCAGCCAAGCTAGAAATCCTCTTCCTCCCCCACCACAAGCTCCGCTCAAATGCAACATGAGACGTTCCCTTGAAGAGCTTCAAGTATAAACAGATGAGACAGATGATTAGTGGGAAGAAAAGTCGACCCAGAAAATTGTAACAATGCCTCAAAACCATGCAGCAGGTTGTGAGTAGAGCTCCCATCTCCTGCATCTGGTGATTCAGACACCTCCCTACCTGCAAATGCCAACTGCATTCCCCTGGGAAAGAGAAAAAAACCTTTACAATTTCTTTAAAATTTTTTTCTTGATACGGTTGTTTAGTTGCTGGTATGTGCATTAGCCCACCTGCAGCAAAACTGCATTTTGATTTAAAAAAAAATAAAATATATATATGGCAGTAATAACACGCTGAGAATTTGCTGCTGTTTTCAGTAATAACAAAAATGGTCAGGCTCGGGAGCTCATAGCTACTATTAGTGTATTTCTAAGCTAAATGTGCTTTTTATTTTACATACATTTGTAAAAAGAACACAAAGCAGGAGCTGAATTATCACAGAAGAAGAATAAAAAACAGAATTTGAGCCCTTCACAGCCAATCTGTTCTGCTCCTGCAAGGAATACACAACCAAGTGCCATCGCATCTCCTCTCCAGATGTCCATCTTTCCTTGCACTTAATTCTGGTCACACTGATGCCTGGACCAGAAATGAGGGAAAGGGAAAATGAAAACAACTGTTATGCCTCCCTCCCATGAAGAACATCCTGGGGGGTACAAGGAGATAAAGAGGGCCCCACGCTCTGTATGAAAATCATGTAAGGAGCCAGCTGCACGTAAAATCCTTCCCAAAAGCTGGCAGAAGTCCATTTATATAAATGCTTGCTGAGGATCAGATGAGGGATATGCTACCAGACCCAGGAAAAACAAATACGGTCAATTCTCTTCTCCCTTACTGTTACATCAAAAAATGTCCAACTGTGGTACAGAACACTCCTGCAAAGGCACAGATTCAAGCAGAGTAGCTCATTTTCATTGCTTTCTGAATTTTTAAACTTTTAAAGGTTCAAACAAACAACAAAACAAAACAAAAAAGCACACCACTACCAAATTCCTCATCCCTAAATGTTTGGGTTTTGTTAATAAAACACCAGAAATGTATGAAAATGGCATGGTTTTCCATATAGTGATGCTAAAAAAACAAAACAAAACAAAAAGCTGGAAGAGAAAGGAAAAAATGAGAAAATTTATCAGTGAAAGTTTTTTAGGAGGGATGAAGACACGGCTACTCAGAAAAGGATTTGGATACTGAAGATGTTGGCTGATTATTCTGCTTTGAACCAGTCAGGACACCCAAGAACCAATTTCGTGCCAGCCCAGCTGACCTCCTCTCCTCGCCCAGGATTCAAATCCTGTTCCTGCAGGTTTCCCAATGGGGGTTCCCCACATCCTTGAGGAAGGGGAGCTGCTCAGAGGGTGGACCATGGTGTCAGTGAAGCTGAGGGGTGAAAGCCAGCCCAGCTGTCTGAGGACAGCAATTACAGCAATTACATTTGTGGGCTTTTTTTATTTTAGATGAAATTCATGTCTTTTTATTGCTGGCTAGTTGGGCAAAGTTCATTTTTGCTACAGGAAGCTCAGTGCAGCCCTCCTCAAATAATCCATCACACAAGTGGCTCTTGCAGTGCATCTGAAGTACATTTGGGGTTATTCTGGACCGACCACAAGAATATATATAGAAGCCTTAAAAAAACCCAAACCAAAAAGACATTTCAACCATCCCTGTGATTTTTTACATCCCAGTTTGGACATCCCACGGCTGCATTCATTAGGAAGTATGGCAGAGGCAGATGGAGTGCTGCAAACCCCATGGCATCCGAATCTCCTGAGCTGTAACCCTACAGAACGATTTACTCTTCTTTTTGCAGAAGAGTTCTAAAAAGGAACAATATCAATATCAAGATCGACCCAGAAGTGCTCAGCAGTTCACAGCCCACTCACATTTTTTTGATTTAGCTGAGATACTCAGCGATGTCTCACTGCATAATAAAATCTGCAGTTACACCAAGGTGTTTAGGACAGTGCAAGATTCCCCTCTGCTAATACCCTGTGACATGTGTTGTGCTACTAAGATTTTAAGTAATCTATGCTTAAAGAAATGGATCTGCCAATTACTGCTTCCTGCAGATGGCTCTCATTCCAACTCAACTTCATTCATACAAAAGTAATTACTGATACCTTTTTAGGCACCATCATATTAATAAATGTGCGAAGGGGGAGGCAAGTTTTATTAAGGATCTAGTTTTATTATTTCAAAAATATTTCTTGTTATTCTAGCTCTGGTTAGGAAGCCTTGACAGCTCCCTGGAGCTAATTGATTAATAATCATTGCCAACTGCATTTTAAATTTTAATTTTGGCCTTGGCTAACTAGTCTAAACGATTCCCTAGAGCTACGAAACTCCTCACCACTACTACGAGTATTTGGACACTGGATGAATAGTCTGAATGTGTTTGAGGAAGTGAGTAGCGGTGTTAATTCTCCCAGATCTGAATTTTATGACAGAGAGAAAACATAAAAACTCCCTTTCGCATTTCTGCCATGTCAAGAACGGAGGCTGAATGGAAGGAGATGGGTGAGCACAAAATGCCTTTTCTCAAAGCCAGGAGGAGGGGTAAGGATGGGATGCCTGGGCTTGGAGCCAGGGGAGAGCAGAAATGGAGAGAAAAAGCTGTGCCTCGCACTCCTTCAACGCAACCCCACTGCAAATGAAATTTTCCCAAAAGAAAGTAAATAACCCCTGCCATCTGCTTCTAGTTAAAAAATATCAAGAGGTAGTTTGTTGCAATACTTCTATGTGAAATGGGTTATTTTAATTAGGCTGGTTTTATTTGACCTGAGCAGTGCTGAAGTCTTCCGCAAGACAAATGGAAAAGATCAAAGCGTTGGTGTGAGGTTTTGAGCACTTCAGTGAGGATTGAAGATGTCTCCTCACTGACAGGATACAGTCCTGAAGCAGACTGGCCTGATATTAAAGACTTCTCAATCTCCCTAAGATATCTCACAAGATTTCTGAAAGTAATATCAGATGAAATAATATATTAAAGCTGCTAAATTATTCAATTAGATGCAATCTCTTTTGTATAAGACTATGGAAAGATGAAAGCCGGATCTCAGCGATAAATATCTAATGGCTACATTTAATAAACTGTTAAGAAAATTCATTTATACGAAATTTTATTTTACTGGAAATGAGTTATTAAAAAAATGAGAGATTAAATTTTCTTAACCAGATTTGGAAATAAAGATGTTATTTTATGGGAAAGAGAATAAGACAAAGAAACCTTAACTATTTTTACCCAAGTATTTATGGATTTAATCCATGCAATCCACTTTTCCCCATCCGAGGAAGCACTTTACAGTCCAGCAATTAATTACTGACAACCCAACTTATAGTTGTGACAACATATATGTGAAAAAGTGTGAGATGTTTTAACCATCCTATTGATAAAATTACAAAAAAATAAAAGAAACTAAATTCTGGGGAAAGGGAAAAACTCACTAAGAATGCACTAGAAGCCTCCTCAGACATTTGTGTCATCTTAAGAGCCACCACACATACATGGCAAATCTGGGAATTTTTATTCCTAGTTTTAAAGGAGTTTGAAAGGAGTTTTAAAGCTGCTCTGCTCACCTGCAGCAATATTAGGAAGGACCATAATTCAAGGACACCCCAACCATGGAATACACAAACCTCTCCCAAGACAGCTATGGAAGGGTTTGGAATATTAACCCAAAAACTCTGCACACCCTCCAGAGACATGTGGCCTTCAGGACAGCCTTGAGATGCCACCACAGAATAAAATCCATGCAAACTTCACTTTCAAAACACAGAATTGAGAAAAATCCTCCAGGTCTGTTGGGAGCAGACATTGGTACAGGGCCAAGGAAAACAGAGCCTGTGCTCAGATGAGAAGAGAGTTATATCTCTTTTCCCTCATGTCATTTGCTTGAAAGGAGACCTTTGGACAGCACAGGGACTTTGGTGAGTCACAAACTTCATCACTGTTTAGTTTATCACCTGAAAAAATGGGGTAATATAACACTTTCTCAAAAGCTGTCATAGCAAGAGTAAATAAATAAGTGTCAAAATATTTTTCATTTATTTTGTCCAAATACGGTTGTATGCGATATGCCATCAGGAAAGGTTTTATGGAAAAGCAAATTATCATTACTACGGTGGGGAGAAGATAGAGACAGTATGTTTTTTTAAAAAAACATATAAAATCCCTTTAAAGATGGGGCTGGTCAGTCAATAAGGTAGTTTTCAGCTGATCCTGTAAATGATAGACGTCAGATGAAAGGATTTGTGAATTCATGTTAATGATGGTATTAAATACAGCATTTCCATATGAGAATGTTTGAACAAAATGCCCAAGTAAATATTTTGACAATTTTGTTTCACACTGAAAAAATGGTAGAAGTGCAAAGAGACAGAAGGTTCCAAAGTAAATCACTCTGCAGCTTTTAGTGAAATATGCTCTGAGAGGTGTACTTGTGACCTTCCATGAAATTAATTCAAAGATTTAGAAAGACAAATAATTTGATTTAGAGCTATAAAGCAGGATCAAAGCACCCTATTCTATTTTTCTTTTTTTTTTTGTTAAATTTAATGACCATTTATGGTTATGGAAATTACAAAAGAACAAACTAAAATAAACTGCATAAACTGAATAGGACAATGAGGAGATTCTGAAAGATGGAGCAGCTACTGACTCTGACTGAGGAAAATTTACCAAGGACCTGAGTTCCCCTCACTTTCTCCACTCAAGCCATACATTAGTGCTAATCAGAGGGGTCAGAAAGCTACTCCAAAACCATTCCCTACAGAAAGGAGTTCACCCAGGTTAATATTAATAGCTAAACTATAAGAGGTTTGGTTCAGGAAAAGTTGTGTTAGTCCAGCTACTTTTCCAAAGTTCAGTTGAATGAGTTGCATCATAAGCATTTATTAATTTGGCTGGAAAATCACGCAATCGTTGGTGTTTCTAATATTTCTTATTACTGAATGAGTTGAAAATACCACAGAAATATCTGCAACATCTCAGAACTTCCATGTACAACTAAGCTTAAAAGTCTTAGAACCTGACACAGAGTCTTCCTGTTTTGTCTCTAGAAAGCAGAGCTGCTTATTCAACAAACTAGAAATGACAAAACACATCCAGAAATATTTGTAAGTACTTGGGATCTTCACAATTCAATCCATGACTATGGAGAGGACTTGCTAGAAATTATTAGACTGAAATTAGTTTACAAAGTAATTCTGTCCATCTGGAGCATTTCCAGGATAGTATTACAGATACCCAGAATATATTGCTAAGGTTTGTTTTCTTCCCAGAAATTCTTGGTAAAAATAGCTAAGATTGGCTCTGAGCCACTTAAAAAGATTTTTTTGTTGTTGTTATTTTTAGTGGCTGTTTTTAGAACTGTGTAGAAAATGATACTATTATTTGTCAGCATTACCTTGAACTGACAACTTTATCTTCAGCAGCAACTCAGGAAGCCTCAGGGCCTGCTCTGGCTCTGGAAATGGTGTCACTTATAAATCAGTGTCTGAGCTCATCTGCAGACAGCCACAACTTCTTAATTCAGGCTCATCTGGGTGCTAACCTGGTTATTCACTTTCCAGACCCAAGCATTCCGGCACAGAACCTTCCTCTGCTCCCTGCCACTGCAGGCATCTCTTTAACCATCTGCATTGCAAAATTGGATTGGAATGGAAGAGCAGAAGACCTTTTATTTGGTGAGCACTCTTCACACAAAGTCTGGCTCTCTCATTCTGGATAGCTGTAATATTTATAAGTGGAAAAAGACAAGAGATATAGGTAAGGAACAGTAATCTGCATGAGCTCACTAAATTAAGAGTAAGATATTCATGTGCTTCTCGCAAAGCAGTGAAATTGTTGTATTAGAACCATAAAAAGCAGCTAACCCAGCAAGAAGTTAATAACAGTTTAAAAGCAATTTCTGCACAATCTGACATCCTGTGGATGTCATGTGGGGGTTAGAAAAACACTGGCACATCTCCAACACATATCTACGTATCACTTGCCATCAAGATACAGAAAAGTGAATCCAGAAGTCAATGACTCTATCACAGGGAATGAAAATCAGCGACTCGGGCTGCCACCAGACATCTTGATTAAACAGGCAGGAGCTGTATGGTGCTGTTACTGAGTGTAATGTGACAGTCACAGAATCCTAAATGCACAGTTTGAATAAACAGATGATAATGAGAACACTAACACCTGGAAATGGGGATCATAAAACCAGCACTGAAACGGGAGGGATCTGACTTGCTGCAGCCAGGCTGGAGGAGGATGAGAAACCTCTGTGAAAAATGAATTACGGCTAGAGTGGCATGGTCATGCCAGCACTGCCATTAGCACAAAACTCAGCAATAAATTGAAGGGAGAAAAAAAAAAAAAAAATTCAACGTGAAATCTCAACATTCTATGGCTCAAAGATGAATCCAATGCTGTTGCCCACAAAGCAAAGGCTGACAGGGAGAAGGCAGCAATCACAGACCCTCAGTCCCTTCTGCATGGAGCTGGAAGGCAGCTCCAGTAAAACCACGCATTTGTTTCCAGGAGTTGCATTTCCAGAAGGATCTGAGGCACAGGAGCTCAGAGAAGAGCAACAGAGCACATCAGGGTCTGGAAGGAGCAGTAGCAGATGAAGGATCATGGGCGTGCTGCTGTGGCAGTGAGGCTGAGGAGCCCCAAGAAGGATGTGAACACCAGGATGATAAACATTATTTGCAAAACGTGGGGCAATACAATGATTTAAAAAACTTTGCTTAATAACAGGTCCAACAGAGCAGAACAATTTCTCTGCTTCACATACCCTAACAGCTTTGCCTTCTGCAGAAGATAATAAGCTCGAGCACGGTAAGAGAATAGCTCTGAGCAGCACAAAATCTGTGAGTGAATACACCCCCTCCACCTACCCCACCAGAAAAACTGCTGGCATAGCGGCGCCCTAAAAATAGGAAAGGTGTGGGCATTGCAACAGAGAGCTTTGTGGAGCTTGTGAGTAATGTCAGGGCTGCTAGGGAACTGCAAACAAACCGAGGTGGCTCCATCAGATGCCACTGAATGTAACTGAAGTTACACAAGGGAGTGTAGGATAATGATAAGCAACTCAGTCTCAGTAAGACGAGACTCCTTTGCTGCAAACAGAGAGAGTGGCTGCCTTTAAAATGAGGAATATCTGCCCAAGTATGAACATCAAATGGAAAACTCACAGCTTTAAAGACTCGCTGATTTAGGTCAAGGAGAGGAATCCCACTTAAAGGCAGGTCAGGCCCTGGCAGAAATGAAAAGTCAAGCAATATAGAAACTTGGAGAAGTGCTAAAACAAATTCACTGATCTCTGGAGTATTAGGGAAAGTGCAAGCCTTTGAAATCAGATAGCAGCAAGTGCCTGCCCGAGTTCATACAAAGCAGCCACAGAACAACCCCGAATGCAAATTTATCCTGTAACTGACTCTGGATTCATGAGGCTTCTTACGGAACTAATGAATATGACAAAATGACCAAAAGCGTGTAGGAATAGATTAATTACATCCATAGTTAATGCCTGCACCAGAACCTTTAAAAAATAGCCCTGGGATTATTAAAGCAAAACTATTCTTCCTCACTACTCCCCTAATCTTTGAGGAAATGCTGTTCTTTCAAGATACCTTAAAGCCGCAATTGTTGAAGGGAATTCAGGAATGCTGCTGTGTCTAATTACAACAGTTTCTCTTAAGTTCACACACTATTTTTGTTACTGGCTAATTGAGATTCATCACTTGAGCAGTTCTCCAATATTTTATGAAATTCAAGATAACTGATGAGCCTAAATACATGCTGCACCTTCCAGTCAGGAAGAGAACTTGATCTCCATCTTGGGGAGCAGGGGAAGGAGAAATGCCACTAAATGCTAATGTTAGTTGCTATCCAACCCAAGGAGTCAGTCTCCAGCAGGAATAAAACCTGTGTATGTTTAGATTTCTAGTGCATCAGTTACTCTTAATATCTAAAAGCTAAAGCTGTTGATGGTGAAACATCAACACCAGAGCCAAGTTTGAAATTAATACAGATTTAGGCCAGCAGCAATGAGAATGACTTAGTTCAGTTCAGAATCAAACATCAAAAACCATCACTGACCACGGCTAAAAAGTACTTAGCCTGCGAGAAGTAAAACAACTTCAAAATGTTATGAATCAACAAAGGAAACTAAACGTGACACAAGCCCACTCGAGGTACTTTAAAATTAGGAACTGGTTTTGACATTAATGAGCAGAAGCTCCTCCAGGAGTCACCTGTCCCAAACGGGGTTGGACGAAAGGGTTTGTGATTTCCTGAAGGGCCACCATCATCTGAGCTGCCTGGCCATAAATCTCAAATGTTGCTGCCTGCTTTACAGGCCAGCACAAGCCTCTTCTGATTCCTTCAAAAATCAGATACTTCTAACTCTGAGTGAACACTAATCTACCTCACGATTCGCTCCTCCAGATGGCCTCTGCTCCAGAAGGAATAAAAGCTTGATATCATTTCTACATGTGATTTCTATTTCTATATCTATATAATATATGGCATGTATTTAAAAATACCAAACTATAAAAATAAATGTTTCCAGCAACACCCCTCAGATTTCTGTACTCTTTGAAAGGAAGAACAATGTTTCAGCTTTAAAATCTCCCAGGCTTGGCAGAGTTTGTAATAAAGTTTGACTGAGGACTGGGATCTGTTTCCATTCTGCAAACCCAGCAGATAAACAACTGCCCAGGGCTATCCATGGCTGTCAGCAGTGCTGCCACCACACTCAGCAAAAACCACCCTGGGATCTGCAGAGTCAGATGATTTCCCCACGTCATGGGAAATTCTGCCTGTCTCTCACTTTTGTGTTTCTCTAACATGCCCTTGGTTTGTATTATTCTAAAAGCATCTCTTTACTCTAAAGAAATCTCTGACATTCTGTGAATCTTGCCTGAATTCAAATCAGGGATGACAAAAATAAGTCCTGAACAAAGAAAAGTGACCTATACCAACAGTATGACATAGATAATTTTTTTAAAAAATTGTACTTCAGCACCTTAGTTTTCAAATGTTAGCACAAGATAAATAGTATTGCAAGGCTTAGGTAATTTGTAGCAACATCCAGATAACATTATCTATTATTTCTACTTCAGATGACACCAATCTTGTAATTTCACATTCTTTTAGTGAGGTCTTTTCAGATCTCTCTCTATTCCTTTGATGGGTGATGGAGAAATCCATATGTGCAGATCCATACGGCAATGAGCTTTCCAAGCCAAACACGAGAACAGCAGCTTCTAGGAGAGAGTGGCTTGCCAAGACAAACAAGTTCTGCCAACATTTTAACACCACAGAAGGTCAGCTAGGTTATAATTAAACCTAATTACCATTCTCAAGAATTGCGACATCTTTTCACTTGAAGTCACCTAATGCTCAGAAAAGGATGAATTTTTAGTCTCGATTTTCCAAGAATCACGGTAATGAGGCATTCTAATATTCCCTTTAAATCTGAGTCATCACTTACCATCATAAAGAAACAAGGCACATCATCATTCAAAGGAAGAGATCTGAGCACTTTATTTAGCCACTAATACTTCCTCTCTCCTGCTTCTCCCTATTCCTCTGCAGTAATTGTAAAGGGTTTTTTTTCTCTTCTGTTCAGTACCACTCTGGGGTTTTTCCATTATTTCACTAGCTGGTTTTTTTTTTCCTTTGTGAGTTTTATAACCTTTCTGCTTCAGCCCCCTACTTTCAATCCTCTCTATATCTCCAGATCTTCCTGTCTGCTCCCTCGGCAAGCTGGGGATCTGAACTTTTCTCTGCCAACTGCTGCCTTGGAACAGAAATGTGCTGGGAACCACCTGAACTCATCTCAACAAGGAAAAGATGAGATAAAAATTGGTGAAGCAAAGCCTTTTTTTTCCCTCTCCCCCTTTCCTTTTCACACAGGCCAAGAGAAAGAGGGAGAACAAACCAGGAGTCATTTGGCTGCTTTTCCTGCCAGGAGTGCAAACCTGGCCATGGCCATCCTGGTCTCATTTGAATGAGCACGGAGCTGAAAATGCTGTGCTCTCGCTGTCCCCCAGCTCTCAGGGGAGACCCTTCAGCTGCTCAGGTGCAGCGGCTGGGGGCTGCAGCTCCAGCTGGAATGCAGCCACGTCATGTGCGTGGTGAAAAAATCCTCTCTCAGCCAGGATGGCCTTCCGATAAAATGATAATGTGATCCCTCTGGAAACTGGAAAGAATCAAGGACCGGTTTTTTTTTAGACTCAGATAACAAAAGGGGAAACCTCGACGACCTGCTCAGCTTGGGGTGACCGTGCCAGCGGTGGGGACCCCAGCAGTGGGGCACAAAGAGAGCCAGAGCCTCGATGCAGCCCTTGGAACGTGGCTGCACTGCTGCAGGGCTGCCCTGGGAGCAGCAGCAAGAGCAGGATGCACTGAGCAGGATGCACTGAGCAGGGCTGCTCTGGGAGCAGCAGGAAAAGCAGGAGGCACTGAGCAGGATGCATGGAGCAGGGCTACCCTGGAAGCAGCAGAAGAGCAGGAGGCACTGAGCAGGATGCATGGAGCAGGGCTACCCTGGAAGTGGCAGNGGAACGTGGCTGCACTGCTGCAGGGCTGCCCTGGGAGCAGCAGCAAGAGCAGGATGCACTGAGCAGGATGCACTGAGCAGGGCTGCTCTGGGAGCAGCAGGAAAAGCAGGAGGCACTGGGCAGGATGCATGGAGCAGGGCTACCCTGGAAGTGGCAGAAGAGCAGGATGCATGGAGCAGGATGCATGGAGCAGGGCTGCTCTGGAAGCAGCAGAAGAGCAGGATGCATGGAGCAGGATGCACTGAGCAGGACTGCTCTGGAAGCAGCAGAAGAGCAGGAGGCACTGAGCAGGGCTGCTCTGGAAGCGGCAGCAAGAACAGGATGCACTGAGCAGGATGCAGAGAGCAGGGCTGCCCTGGAAGTGGCAGGAAGGGCAGGATGCACGGAGCAGGGGTGCTCTGGAAGCAGCAGAAGAGCAGGATGCACTGAGCAGGATGCACTGAGCAAGATGCACTGAGCAGGGCTGCCCTGCACACTGGAGCCTTATTCCCTGCCGTCAATACTCTCTTCATCAGCTCCCCTCCACGAGGCACAGCTCTGTGAAAGTCACCTCCTGCCTCACCCAGCTGTGCCCTCCTGCTGCAAACAGCGGCTCAAGAAATAAAAATGACAGTTTCAGTTATCACAGGGTACGTGGAGTCCCACCTGTCCTGCAGGAGATTCACATGGCAGCAGGGAGGTCACTCACCCACACTTGTGTCATGTGAGGTTTTCATTGTGCATGGGGCAAATCCACAGCACTCTTTTGTTTACTTCCAATTACAGAAATCTCTTGCATCTGTAAGATTTACTTTTCCTCCCACAGATTATTCATGCCTATAGCCCTGCAAAAGCACATTGACAGAAATCCTTGACCCACTGAAGTTGTTGGAGAGTTTGCAATGGGTTTCCAGAACCTGGATTATCATTCCTTTTCCCCAGCTAGTGTATTACCTCTCTGATTCATTTAAATCCAGTTATTTCTTTTTGCAGTCTTACTGGGTTGAAAAAAACTCTGAGGTGTAAGAGGATTAAGCTGTTTTTCTATAATTTCCAATGGTGCAAGATGGTTCTGGCACATTTGGGACTAGAATGGTGATTATGGTTATGTTTGCTCGGCAGTTCAACATCTTATGTCTCTCCTTGTTAGGTCTACAAAATTCAAATTGTCTATTGCTGGAATAATCCCTCACAACCTATTGCTGCACGTACAGCCCACAGACTCTGTATTACAACACCAAATGACAGAGCTGGTTTTCTACTTCAAGGTAATTTGGTACAGGTTAAGTGAAACTCTAGAATCAAATTTGTTCAAATATTAGTTCAAATATAATTTCATATTCTCCCACGTAACAAGGCAAAAATCCATACAGATAACAGTGGAATAACAATCAAAACCCCCCAGCTTGTTCCTTTACTTTCCAAACCTGAAATCCATTATCTGGAGATCCACCACTTACCAGAGCACACATACCAGAGAACAGGCTGAGCAGATGGTTCAAAGCTAACTGTCAATCCATTTGCAGTTCAAAACAGCAGTGAACTACTCCAGCTGTTTTCCAGATCAAAAATATTATTGTCATTTTGCTATCGCTGCATGATGAGGGTTATGTAACAAAAATGCACATGTCCCTCGGCCTGGAATGCAATTAATTTCCTCCCTTCCCACTGTGAGTGGTAAGTAACAATTCAGACAGACTGGATGCTTCAGTTTTGAGCACGGGCAGGGATGCAACCCTGGAATTACTCCTGGTGGTAACCCACTATTTGTAACATGCCAGTCTTCTGGAGGTCTTACAGCCAGGGTATATTTTGCAGTTTGGAAAAAAATAAACATTATTTTCCTGTTTATGCACAACCTCTTACTGTCTGCGGGGTACCCTGAGCGCTTCGCTGCAGTTCTTTATTTTAACCATAGACTTTGCTTTATGCTGGAATTTGAAGTCTTCTAATAAGTGTGCTAACTGGATGAAGTAATTGCTTCAATCTGAAACAGGCCTCTATATGTGCTGTGTACTTTGGTATGCAAAGATCAGGCACTGTACACTGTGGACTTTTAAATAGTGGCAAAATCCCATCTTAATCTACAAATATCCAGACATTCTGCAGGTGGTTAAATTCAGACTCCGTAACACTTAACCACTCCATGGAATTTGCTTATATAAAGAGAACAACTGGAAGTCCTTTGCCTAGAACAGCCCACTCAAGAAACAAAACTCATTTTCTCAACGCAATATTTTTTGCAATGTGCCTTTCACCTCTGTAAGTGCAGCTAAGCCCGTGATATTTATATAACAAGATCTTCAGGACAGGAGCTGCCTTTCTATAAAATGTTTGCACCATGCTTAACTTCTCTCTGCTGTTGCTGTGATAGAAGCACAGTGGGGAAACACAACTGTCCTCCAGGGTGTCAGCTGAGATGAAACATTAACTTAGTACTGAACTGCAGCAATTTCCTTTAATGTGTTATTGCTTGGTACAGCTTGTTCTGGGTTACTGGTTTACAGTTTACTTCTGAAGGGAGCACCTGCAGCGCTTTTACTGTTCTTACCTGGTTAAATAGGCCAGAGCCCGCTCACATCCCGATGGCTTTTTGGGCTCCACCTTTTTAATGGAGATTCCAGCTTCCCTCATCAGCTGTCTCTCCTTCTTCTTGCGCTCTTTTTTTAATTTTCTTTCCAATTTTCTCTTTTCCTCTGGAGTAAGTTCTTCCTCTTCCTCTGCAATAAGCTCTTCCTCTTCTTTTTTAGCCTGAAATAATTAACATTTAAATGAAGTGTTTATCTTTCTATAGGAAAGTGAACAAAATATGCATAAACATAGTTAAAAGGTACAGGTAATATTTAAAGCCAGCAGGCTCAGGTTTTATATTTTTATTGTTCACTGTACTTCTATCTCCTCTCTGCTCTGCACAATTCCCAGAACTGCAATTGTGCACTCACAGAGATCTGTTGAACTGCCCTCCCCAGATGATGACACTGCTCTGGGCACTACAAACATCATTTCTAAAATGTCTTGTGCTGTTTTTTCTGCCACACTCAAACCTGAGGGGGGCACAGCAGAGGCTGTTTCACAGTGCATGGAGGGTTTGGGTGTTTTCTCAGCATACACATATTTCAGTGGGAGCAGCAGGGTTTCCTTAAGGTCCTCAGTTTGTGTTTGTTGTGTAACCACACACATCCCTGGACTGAGAAAACCTCTGACTGCCATGCAGAGGCTTCACCTCGATTATGCCAAAGGCAAAGATGTGACAACTATCACCTTCATCCAAGACTCCTGGAGATCCTTCAGCAATCTTGATGAAACATGCACAATCCTCAGTAAACACACACAGATACTCATCTCACAAAGGCTGACATTTCTTTAGGTTTGCAGACAGAACTGTTAATTATTCACATCTAAAACCGTATCACCATAAATACATGCATCAGTATATCCCAAATGAAAATAAATATTTCACACGCAGATGAAGAGCTTTAAATACTTTATCTAACTATAAACGCCGAGTTTATCATGGAAAATCCAGTGTGAGATTATGTTGTGTAGAAATAAAATGCTGTTCAATAGCAAGATGAGATCCACTCCAGGCACTCCCAGATGTCTAAGGGAGGTACTCGCCAGGTGAGATGCTCTGCTAGAGCCTGGGACACCCATGGAGGCCAACTGGGAGAGAAGGAAATACTCTTCCTCCTCTCTCTGCTCCCGCCCTGCTAGAGGAACCTGTAACTGAAACCTGAATGCACAAGAAGATCAACTGCTTCATGGCAAGATTGGTTAAAATCACATTATGAGTTCACAAATCCTTAGTGTTACGTCAATTTGTGTCAGTCGAGTGCTTCCAAGCACAAATCCAGACACAGAGCTAAATAAGGTTATTCTTACTGACATTCAAGCAAAGAATGTAAAACAAGACAATACCTGAACACAAACTTATTTGCCAAAGACACCTGCTGGGGTCTAAATATTTGTTCAGTGTCAATTCTCGTATCATCTAAGCTTACTCTGACTCATCTTTTCAACTTGGTGTTTTTGCAGGCTGAAGAAAGGTTAAGAAAGCAGAAATTAGAACAAATGGAAGTAGGACACTAAACAGGATTTGCTTTTTTTTTGTTTAAAATACTTTTTAGCTACTTTTATGGGAAAGCCAGCATTCATGGCAAACACATGCGAAAAAGCAACATATGTTGCATTTGTATAGAAGACATTTTATAGTTCGTGCTGAGAATAAAATAATATTTAGGGTGAAGGTAGAATTGAATTGTTATACAGGAAACAACGTTTTCATTTGAAAAGCCACCCTGGTACTTACTAAAATAACAATCCAGCCACACAAAGCCCTGGAAAACACTGAGGGTGGTCATTTATAAAGTGTTTGTAAAAGATTACTACAGCAGCTGTCCAACAGACGACACACTACAGTTAATCTTCTTTTAAAAATAATGTAATGAATTTGTTTACTTTTCTGTGAGCCATGAAGCTTTCAAATAAAGTGACTGTGGCACATCATTAGAGTCGGTCTGATAAAGAGCCCTCTGCTTCTTCATACTTACAGTAAATGCATATCTCGGTAACTTCCCTTCCCCCCCACATTCCTCGAATTATCAAAAAGCTTTTTATCCTTCTCCCTGACCGCTCCATTAAAAAGAAAACAAGTTGCTCCCTCCCTGTAGGTCCCAACGTAAATACCGAGCCCTAACAACGTTTGTTTCCAGCACGGATGGGCCGTGGGCTGTGTGACACCACAGCTTTGTTCTCCTGCAATGTCAGGATTTACAGCTGGAGGAACCTCCTGCTGGCCCAAGCATCACCCAGGGAAAAAGGGACACGTCAGGATTCTGACTGGGATTTCCAGCACTGAGAGAGTCCTTACAGCAGCTCAAACAACTTCGCTACCTCCAAATGTGCTTTATCCATCCTTGTCAACTTGGTGAATTTAGTAGGACTAAATCTGTTCCAAATTGGTTTTTAATTTGAAAACCTCAGGTTTTATGTGTTTCAGAAAATACCTACATTTGGTGGTGTATTCTCCACTAAATGTGAGGGTGATTTTATAGCAATTTGTATTAAAAAAACCCCTTCCCCCAAACCTGGGACTTGAAAGAAAACAAAACCAAACCTTCCACTGGAATTTCAATCCTAGCTGTATTTATTATTTATTAATCTATTGATACACCTCTCCTTTCTTTAAATGAACAACTTTATTTTTTAATTTTGCTTTCCCCAAACCATTAGTGTGACTGCTCTTCTGGAAAATGTTTGTGACCCATTTGGATAAAGAGTTTTAGTGTTATATCATTATTTAAACTTTAAAAAAACCACCCAACCAACAGGACTTCATTGTTTTGAGGCCATAAATATTCCAGGTTGTCTCCTTCTATATTTATAAAGTGACATCACAATTTGTAGCGCCACAATTTAGCCTTAACTACAACATTGTAAAGTCCCTATTTGAGCGTGTGAGACACTTGTTTATTGACATGATAAATTCAAACCACATGCACACAGAAAAACACAACACTTGCTTATTTGCAAAGCCTGCTGAGAGCTACCACACCACCTTGGGTTGTGGGCTCATTAGATCTCAATCTAAACAAGGTCAGGCCAGGTCAGCACACTTGAATGAATGACATTCAGAGGAGAGCCAGTGTTTTCTGGTGATTAAGGAGGTGGGAGTCTTCCACTTGGAAACTTTCCAGAAGGCTTGAAAAGGTGCTAAAAGGGATATTGCCACTGGATGCCATTTTTGGAGTAAAAGGCAGACCCCCAAATCTTTCACACTTACGCTCATAAAAGTCCATGTCAGCTTTGCAGGGATGGGGATGTGAGCTCAGGCGCCCTCAAAAAATTCCCAAAGTTTATCTCATGCCATGTCCATCTGCAGTGAGTGCCAATAGCAGTGCCTTTCATCAATGCCAGTCCCCAAATTTCTGAACTGTGTGTAAATATAACAATGTGCTCCAAATAGCCCAAGACATCTCACTCAAAATAGCTGGAGGCTTCAGCTGTGGCAGTTTTAGATACCAGCCAAAGTTTTCATCATTCTTTGTGATCTGGAAACATTGCACAAATTCGGAACATTTTTAAAGCGGTCTTTAGAAAGCTTACAATCATAAGTGGGGAGCCAGCTCACACAGGAGGGAGGCATTTAATACTATAAAGCAGCCCTGCTAAGCAATAGAGAACAGAGGAAAATAACCATGACTGCAAGAGAAACCAGCAAAAACATGTACGGGTTCTCTTGAAGATATCTGACCCTTTTTTTTTTTGCTGCAACAGGAGTGGCAGAACCACTCAGGTGTCGTTTTTGAGGGCAGTTTTTGTATCTGCATAAAAGCTTGTACTGCCAGGGGACTCTGAACTGTAATAGCTGAGCAAGCAGCACCAAGACAGGAATAACAGCACTAATAACAGCACGCTAATTGTGTTGTGTTTCCACAGAGCACTAAGTGCATTTTTAAATTTGCTTCCAGCCCTTGACTGCCTCACACTTAAGTAGAACTGAAGACATCTCCTTAAGACTTCTGTTCCTCCTCCTAGCTCGTCACTGCTTCAAAATTCCCACATTTGCACCCCTGGTTGGGCATTGCCAGCACGGAATAATGTTGATGGAGTCAGAAACTCTGAGGAATTGCCACAATGAACCGAACACTCATCTATTAAATTCTGCCTTTGGGATTCGTCTCTGTAGGTCTGAACTTCCTGCCTGATCAGGGGTTTGGCTTTGCTGCCAAACCTATAGAAGGAACCACAGACCAAGCCACAACACCAAATTCACTATTTATTAGAACCAGTGAATCCAGCTCCTCCAAAACCAATAGACTTTCATCCTTCTCTCCCAGCACAGCACCACAAGTCTGTACAACAGCAGAAATTCAAAGGAACAAATAAGAGCGACAAACATATAAAAAGGGCGTCAAATTTTTGAACTCCAGAGAGTTCAAGATGGAGGGGAAATTGATTATTTGGCCTATTTCATAGTAGAAGCACTGTATCGCCTTGTTTGTTCACGAAGCTCATGTTATTTCATAACTTTTAACGTAGAGAAATGTCAAAAGGAGCTTTGTTCACTGCCCAAGAGCTTCAGCTTAGGAGTAGCCTCCTGCCCCCCAAATGCCCCGTGAACGATATCAGCATGCAAAACGTCCTGTTTCTGCCTCCCACAATGCATATGAACCCAGATAAATAACTGGCCATCTGCCAGCCCAAAAACAAAAAGCGGAATCCATAAACACAGTTCAAAACCCACAGAGAAGAAAGGCTGGCAGACTCTTAGACACAAGGTTCATAAAAGGAAGATTGACAAATGATTTACTATCCAAGGCTGGCCAAAGAGCTGCGCTACAACTTCAGCTAGAGAATTTGCATAAAACAGTTCATGGCCATACTGAATTTAAATAATTATTTTCCATCATTTAGGACCCTATGAAAAGAAGAAGCATGACCAGAGAAGGCATATGAAATTTCATTAGCATGCAGAAAGCAAATTTTAAACTAAAAGCAACATGTAGAAGTACTTTTTCTTACTTGATGTCTGTAGCACTTACAGAGAAAGACTTTTTAGAAGTTATATACTACTCAAAGAAAAAGATAAATTTTTCCGTAAAAGCTAGGTGTTTTTAGAATCTCAACTCCTCACAAGAAAAACACTGGCAATAATTTATATTAAGTTGATTTGGAAAGCTTTCTGTAGATTCAACCCAGGCAGAGAAGCCTCAAATAAGTTCTGCAGGAAACCAGATTTAAATAAGAACAGCTTTTTTATCTTTCTGCTCCAGGAAAGGATTCTTTTTGTGGTCATGTAAATGTTGTTGGGTTTTGTTTTTTTCAAAGAAAGCCTCCTTGTGTACACAGCCACAGTATCTCAGGAACACAAGTGATCAGGCAGCACCCTAAACTTGCAGCTGTAATTTAGAATAGATGCACCTTGATGAGCTTGAAACCTGGTTTAATTTACAACTGTGTGATCGTTGCATGTCTCAGATTTACACCCAATTGTGAAGAACACATAAAGTGTTATCATTAGCAACTGCTGAATAAGAAGAAATTGAACAATTTACTAAATTACATGAAAGCATTTACAGGCACACAGAATACACAGAATGCAGCTTGTTGAATTCCACTTTATAGACTGTTTGCTCCCATAAAGTACATACCCCCGTGCTGCAGCAGTTCTAAGGCATAAATTAGGATCGTATTGTATTTCTCATTTTTCTCCACCAGTATCACAGCCCTGAGTACAACAGGAATATTCGAGACACCACCACAACTGCAGGCTCGGGGAATGCAGTTTTGCTTCATTTGCAACTTAAACCGCGGCCAGAATTTTGATATATTTGTTGAAGGATTTTGCTTACACCCCTGCCCTTAATTAAACTGTGTTAACCAATCAGGAGAACATGGAATTTAAAAAAAAAAAAAAGAAAAAAAAGAAGAAAAGAAGGAACCCCCTTGGAAATCATTCGTATCCACATCCCTGTGGCTTACACACAGCCCTTTTAACCCCTCCCCAGAAATGCAGTGGCATTTTAATAGAAGGAGCACGAGACTGTCGCAGCACTCGGCGCTTTCATTGCCACCAAAGTCGTCCCCTTTAGGGGTGCTGACAGTTTCTTCTGAGGCTTGAAAAGGCTTTGGGCTGCGAGAGGAGGTAGAAGCAGAGCAGAGGCTGTTTTGAAATCCTTGCTGGAGAATCAGAAAAAAAATAAATAAACCAACCCCAAACCACGAGCTCGATCTCCTCCAATGAAAGAGGTACCACAGGGTGTAGGCAGGTTGCCAGGCGAGCTCGGCAGCGTGACCGCACTGCATTGAGTTTCTTTAATGAAAGCCAGGAAAGAACACATTACACAGTGTTTCTTCTGAGAGCCAGCGAGCCTCCAGTGATTGAAATCAATAAAAACAGTCGGCAAGGGGCCCAGTGGGGGAAGAGAGAAATCTCCACTACTGCATTCAGTTTGCTTTCCACTTTCTCCCTCCCCCTCTAAAGTTAAAACTCTGAAGATCACCATGACAAGCTGCTTCGCTTCCAGCGCTGGGAAGACGCTGGTGGGGATTTAAAGGAAGAGAGCACTTTTCCTTCGCCTCCCTGCCTTCGCTCTCCCCCCGGCGCGAAGGAAATGAAAGGCTTGTTTGGAATTTGAATCCCGCCTGGAAAAACTTCATTGGACAAGTGCATCGCTCTGCATTTCAGGAAAGGGATGGATTTTACGGTCGGAGAATGCTAAAAGGTGAGAGGGAGAAGAAAAACAGGAATCCGATCCAGCCAGAGCCCACGGGCAGGGTAGGATGTCCAAACCGGCGGAGGCAACCTTTGGAGCTGCGGAAAGGACTGCGAGCAAGTGCCTGAGATCATCCACATCCTAAGGCAACGTTGGGAACACCTGAGCGACACGCCGAGCCAGGTAAGCGGAACCTGCTTTTGACAGTGCTGTGTCCCCTGTCCCAAATCCCAGAGGCCCTCGTGCTCCAGCCTGCTCCGTCTGCCCCACGTCCGCCCTCGTTAACCTCGGGCGACTTAACGCTAAGCTTGTCCCGTCTGAGAACCGTGTCAGGCCACTAATCCTCACTGAACTATAAACCATGCACAAAAGCCCTTTGTTTACCCGTTTTGTGTTGAATTTGCGAGCTGACAAGGTAGGACAGGGCCATTGCATAAGCGCAGCCCCCCCAGGAGCTCCCGCTCCACGCGGGCCCATCGGAGCGAGAGAACGCCACTGACATCGCCGCTGCGATCGGAGAGAGCGCCACTAATGGATTTCTAATATGGTCCATATTTATCTATTTTATTTATGTATTTTAATCACCATAGCAGCCGCATACAGAACATACTTGCGCCGGGTTCCATGTGCCGCTCCGCACCGCGACTCGCGGTGGTGTTCGTGTTCGGGGGCTAGGCTGATTGTTTGGTCAAAAAGAACTTTGAAATTAGTTGTTAGCTGGAAATCCCAAGGGGGGTTTCTGGCACGATGCAGGTTTATGCAGCACGTGTGAATTTCCTGATACTCTAATGCAAACAGGCTTTATCCCCAATGAAAATGAGGAAGGCACACATAACAGCTGTAAATAACAACATTCTTCTCAAGTTTTTGGCCAACTTCAAATGATTTATGTAGACCTCAGGGAGACACGGAGAGAGAAATCAAAGCCTGCCTTCCTCCAGGCAAGCAAAAATGATGATAGCCACACCTCTCCTCCAGCAGAGGCAGGAATTCAGTGGGACAGATAACAAATAGGTGCCTGCGGAGCAAGAGCAACAGTGCTTGCCCCTCTCATGCTGGTCATCATCAGATGTTGACAGCAACAAACATTCTCACTGCTGGAGAGCCTGGGGAGGCTCTGGATGCCTCCACTTGGTGTTTCGGCACCTCTTTATCCCCAGCCTGCAGGGCACAAAGCCTGGCTGGCTCTGAAGGTAGAGAGGACACCTCCCCAGCATCTCCTGCAGCTCAGTGCCAGCAGACAGAATGCATGAATTTAGTACTGCAAGTGCAGATGTGCATCTGCAGGTGCAATCGTGCTCTTTCCTCGGAAAACACACCCTTTTAAACAGCAACTTTGTTATTTTCACATCACACAGAAATAGATGGCTCACCCACTTAAAGAATGACCTGGATTAACACTCCCACGACCAAAAGTGAAGGGCATAAATTGCAGCATGAACTGTTCTAATAAAGCTATGAAAACAGCTGGGGCAGTATCTAAATGGTAAGAAGTTTCTAGATGAATTTAGTAATCCAGATTTGAGCTTTTCACACAAAACAACTGCAAAATTATAGCTGAAGGTATAATTAAAGAACAGTAATTTACAACAAAAAAGCAAAGTTATGATTCATAATAGAATAGGACCCTATATGAAGTTTTGGGTACATCCACAGATCCAAAATTCATTTTGCAGAATCAGTTCTATATTTTGCCTCCCCTGCACAGATCCTTTGCAGAAATGACAGCACCTTCATAGCTCGGGAATCACTGCAATCATTCCCACACCAATCAACAAGTCTGCCTTGCACTGCTCTTGGAGCTAAATTTATCCTTATGCAGAGGAACTCATTAAAGTCTTTATTTAACATTTCAGACAAGGAAAGCTTAGGTGGGACTTACACAACACATATCACTTGTACTGACATTCTCAAGCTCAAGTGATATTCCTTCCCCATTACTCCCTCAGCAAAAATATAAATATTATCTTTAAAGTGTGGGATATTTTTGTTCATAGTGATGCATTTTTCAGGAGCCAAGGGGCATGAGTGTCCACTGTTAATGGAATGTTCTTTTCAAACACACAATGTAAGAAAGAAACATATTTTCTCAATCAGAAGTTGGGATCAAATACAGATATTCTAGCAGTCACACCAGGGTTTTTCAGTCACATCACCGTTATTAAAGCAGATTCTGTGCACAGTGACCCAGTCCTTCAGACTCTCCCTTTAGAGTATGGAGATCTGGAAGAATTTCATGTTGCTTTGCTGAGTTGGGTACAACAAAAAAGAACTAACGGGAAACAATTTCTCATGTTTCTACTGGTCTTGGTAGTTCTATATCATCAGGACTATGTTGTCCTCAACACTGAAACACATCTTCATCATAATCAAGAGTTCCTAATAGTTCATGCCAATTGTCCTCACAGCAGTGCTTTTTGGCAAAAGAGCTGTTTGAAAACAGTCCATAAGGTTTTGAAGCAGTCAGCAAAACAGATGCAATTGTTTTAAAGTTAGAAGGACAAACATTTTCTTTTAATCTCCCCTATTTAAGTCTTTATGACAGAAAAGATCTGGGGGTATACAAAACAAGTAGAATGGCCATTCAAAAAATGCTGAAATTCAATAATAAAGGTGCCAACACCAGGGTCTGCTAAACACCTGGACAGCCTGTGTTAGGTGAAACATAATATTCATGCCTGCACTGGTGGAAAAAGAGCATTGCCATCCCTTTCAAATGAACATGACCTGACACTTCTTGAATACGGTAAAGCTTCAAGGTGTCTCCTTTCTTCTTTCTCCCAGTGGTTCATGTTCACAGAGCTGGATTCACTCAGCTGAGTATATTTAGTTTGCTCAGTCTCAAACTGACAGCTTCTCTGTAATGTACCCATTCCGACTTAAAAATGGAACATAATTAACATACAGCTGGAGAAGGTACATTTTTGCCATTTATGGGAAAGCCTTGTGAAGCTGAGGACTAAATATTAAGTAGAAAATAAATGGTTTCTGATCCCTAGGAAAGAAGGCTTTCCTTACAATTCAAACGGGAATCCTTATATTTGACTTAGGAAGACATTTTTGTTAAAAACAACAAGGTCACCAAAACCCATAAAAAACTTCATACCTCCTTACCAACAAGTTGTCACTATGCTCAGCAGCAGAGTTAACAGGAAATCAGGTACAGGGAATCAATGTCCTGGGATACAGACACTACTCTCAAACCCTCCCTGTTCTCCCAGACCTCAACAGAACTTTCATTCATTAATTTCTTAATGAAACTAGCACCATTTTTAGTCAGCTATAAGAAGATTTTTTTTTGAAACCTAGCTAAATATTCCAGAATATATTTCACCCGTACCTACATCTCTGCACACTCAGCTGCACGTGCACACGTGGGCAGGAACACACAGCTTTCAGTTTGTGATGAACAAGACCCAAGAGAAGACACTCAGGAAAGGAAACGCGGTGGGCAGGATTCACTTCTTTAGCAGAACGCAATAATTTCATGATTCAGTCGCCCTAAAATAGACACCCACAGCAGCACTCAGAGCAAGAGCAGCCTGTCCTGCACCTCCATCACGAGCATTAGGGTATCACCAACCTCAGCTCGTGTCTTGCCACTTGGTTTGCTTTACAATGGGATAAACGGTTTGGGAGACAGAGAACTGGACCCTCGGATTGGTTGCAAAAAGAGAGACCTATCCTATCTTAAATTATGGAACATAATTTACAGACCTTAGCACAAAATAAGGAAGAAATGTGACGGGCATTACTGATTTTTGCATTTAACTTCCTACCTAGTGTATTTATACACTATCCATATATTTTGTATACATAAATACAAAATAAATACATAAAGAAAAGAGAGACCTATCCTATTTTAAATTATGGAACATAATTTTCAGACCTTAGCACAGAATAAGGAAGAAATGTGATGGGCATTACTGATTTTTGCATTTGACTTCCAGCCCAGTGATAATGAGAGATGATGATTGAGACTGTGACAATTAATTCATGTGAAATGACCCTTCTTCTAAGTATATATAATTTCCACTAATAGACCTTCTAACAGCTGTATGCAGAATTTGAAAATGTTTAAAAAAACAAGTGCTATAAAGCTGTACTATAAAACTGTATCTCAGGTACAGTTCAGTTGCCACTGAACATCCTGTTTTAAGAAGTTCTTTCTCAAGGAGAAGGTAAAGGGGAAATGTTTTTTCGAGCTGGCAAGAATGACACAATCCAACTTTCCTTCAGGTCTGCCTGCAGCTCTTCCAATCCCCATGAGCAAGTGCAAGTGGTACTTAACATGACTGGGAGGGAGAAAGAATTTGAATTTTTTTGTGAGTTTGAAATGGTGTCCTGAAAGTTCCTTACGAAAATTCCATCCATAATTACAGCATTTTGAAAGTCTCTGAAAATAAAGTTCCAAAATCCTATTTATTCAGCAATGCCCTACATGCTTTCTGTTCTTGTGAGCTCTCTGATAACCATACATGTATGATACCAACTTTTAAGCTCTCCAAATTTATCACACAGCTGAAAATACTGAAATGACATCTGGTTTTTATAGCATCAGGTGTGCCTTCATTATGCGTTTGAGAGGCAGAGCAGAAAATTGAAAAACAATTATGATTTAAGAAGCTAAATTAAAACCTTTTGACTGTTTAGTAAAAATGCTCCATAAAACCTGTTTGCATTCCTACAGACCACACTGAAAGGTATCATTGTAAAAGCAGCACAAATCAAGGCGCTGGTGGTGTTTGCTTCTTTTGGAATTAAGGCATGTAGCAAGTTATCCTAAAACAAAATTATATGAATCTACATTTCAATAATAAGTAGCTTAAGCATATTTATAAAATAAATACTAGAATTTACATGGACTGAATTTACAACTCATGATAGTTTCAAAGGCAAGCTTTATCTGCTGAAGTTACATTTTACACCTTTGATAAACCAAATATAAATACACCAGGAGACAGCAGCTGCCCACATAATTTTAAAGTTTAAAAACTTTAAAAGAGAGTGGATAAGTACAGACAGAATAGCATGTTAAATACAAGAAAGCCTGGACCCACCCACTAACGGGAGGATTAAGTTTATCACATACCTGTTCTGTTATCATGTAATTTTGCAGGGATCAAAAGGAAGTTTTAAGATAGGAACAGAAAGAAACTTCTTCATGGCACACAGGGCAGGACAGAAAAAGGCACTGGAGATGGTCATTAGAAAAAGCAGATGGTCAAAGGTAAATGTTTGAGTTGTTAGTGAACCAAGAGTCAACATTTCCATAGTGCAGAGGGATAATGGCTACAGTGGGATTAGACTGCAGAGCTTTGAAAGTGAAGTAGTTTATGCCTGGCAGAGAAAAAGGGGAGCAAAGGAAGAGAGAGATTAACAGTAAACGGAAGGTTCATCTCAAGGGAAATCCTGATCTTCAAAACAAAATTTTTTTAAAATTAACTCGTCTGGAAAAAAGCCAAGATGTCAGAATTCTTTGTTGAATGGCAACAGAAAAGCTTCATATTTCTTTTTGTAATTGCAAACAATAAAACATATTTTGAAACAGGAAAATTAAAATACAATCAAAATTAAAATAAGGATTCTAACTTAATGAGAGACATTCTGTTATTATGAACATGAAATGAGCAAGCAGATATGATATTTCTCTGTTGAAGATTAAATTAAAACTCAACGTTTCCTAGAACATGTTAAATAAAATTGCAAACTCTAAAGGAAAAAAAAATCCAGTCTGACAAAGAAATTTTCTCATTTTTTTTCTTTTTTAAAACTTTCTTTAGAAATTAATACCTTCCCTTGGAATACTGGGAGTTAAAATTGTACTGGAAGGTCGTAAGGTAGAGATGGAGGTACGATCTCCTGCCAGGGACGCAGGAAGCATGGTTACTGAAATGTGAAGTCAAAGAGAACAGGGAACACTGGAAAAGTTAGGGAAGCCAGGAAAATCAGAACCTGCTTTTCTATCAAGACAGCAAAGACAAAACATTGTACTTCCTGCAGAGATTCTTCCAGATTCACTGAGTGAACTCTTCAGTTATTTAAGGCTTTCATAAAATCTGTCATTGACCCTAAAAAACTTTGGACTCCAAAGATTCCAAAGCAGTTCTGAAGCACTGACTTATCTCCCACTGTTCATGACCAACCAGGCATCCAGGAACAATGAGAGGTACAAATTCATGACAGGTTCCAACTTCCAAATTACAGAAAGTTGTCACAGTCCCATTTATATAATTTAAGTACTCGATAACGTCAATCTGCCATACCTTATGAACAACAGGAATGGAAAATCTGAAAAAAATACATGAAATGCATGAAATGGGGCCAGCAGCAAGGCCAGGAGAGATTGAGGTTGTGCAGAACGATGCTAAACCTGGGCCCTAGAGCTTCCACAGTGCAATGTAGAGCTGAGCTTAGCCACCAAAGGAATTCTGCAGGAGAAACAGTGCACAAAGCTCCGAGCAGTAGGTAATAAAGTTCGCATAACATTTTTCAACTCCCAGCTTGCAGTTATTTGAGGGAATCTGAGCCTTTGGAGAGGTACCATACCGTGGGTTTAACTACTGTAATTAACGCAACTAACAGTTCTGGTCCATGCCTTCTAATGTTTAGGTGAATGATTTAATTCTAGTTGCAATCAGGGTTTCTAAATTTCAAGTGTTTTTAAACATCAGCAGAACATTCTATTACTGCATTGCCGGGCTAGGTTTGGCCAAGGGTGAGCTGTTGTGGTTAGCAATATCTAATGACTAATCTGAGATGCAATTTTGTAATTACTTTAAGGATTTCTGCTGCCCAAAAGAAGGCAGTGGGAATTATTCTGACAACCAGCCCAAAGAAGAACAGTGATATACACTGAGAATTCAAACAGCACACAAAATGGAGAGAAATGCATAAACTCTGCATACAGGAGGCCCTCACTGGCAAAATATATAGAATGTTCTTAAGTTGACAGTTTTATAACTCTAAATGGTTTCGCAAATGAAATCCAAACAAAAGAGCAGAGACGTACTCTAAATCACTCAGCAATTGCTGCTTAGAAAAACCAGCAACCACTAACTCCAGCAAACAAAAACAGTTGCCTTAGGAAAGCTTAATGAATGGAAAAGATGTCAGAGTTTTTGTTGTTCTTCTTTCAGCTCTATTTTTCTGTATTCCTGAATCTGTACACATAATGATTCAGTTCACCCTGACAAATACTGCATAACCGACTATCAATCACATCAACTTTTTATATGTTGAGAGCAGTAAGATACCAAGTGATAAAGTGAGTTCAGGCAGAGGGCATATATTAAGCAGCTGTGAGTCCTTTACTCTGTCTGTAACCTAAAAGCTTAATGTCATTACACAGAGCTCTGATTTCCTCCTTGCCTGCCTTACACTAGAATACCCACATTATATGGAATAGAGATTATTAACTTAGTGGAAGAAATACAGGCACATAGCGACTGCAGCGGAACAAACAATATGCAAATGAGACGTAGGATATTCTGCTTACTGTGAAATATTACACAACCAAATACTTCTTTTTAGGCTCTAAAGAAAGCTTCACACTTATGAATAAAAATCTCAGGTAATAGTTTTAGCAACAATTTAAAAGTGTAAGTCGGCACTGCTGCCAAAACACACACTCTTCATTTTCTCCCACGTCTTCCTTGGCACAAGCGTTTGCACAGTTTCCTAAACGCATTTGTGTGAAAATTACCTCTCTGTCCCCTCACAAAGGTTACTTTAATACCAAATCAGTTTGTTAATTTGATTCACTGTGAACATTTCTGCCAGCAAAAAGAGGAGGTGATAGAAAGGTGGAAGCAAGTGGAAGTGCAGCTTGTGGGATCACATTTTTTGCACACTCTGGCTCAAGACACCATTCCTTAAAATAAACCTAAGTGTAAAACACGTAACGTCGCTATGTGCATCCTACCTTTTCCATATAGGGGTGATGAACTGCAGCTTGCCAAATCTCAAATTACCACACACCATTTGGCATTTGTTGCTCTTTATTAGCATCATGCATTGCTGTTTTGGGCTTTCAGTTATTTCCCTCTAATTTCAAAATGACAGTAGAGGTCCAGTAAAGGCAGAAAGCATAATTTTTGCTTCCAAAGGCCTGAACTCAGGTGTTTCATATTATTAAAAAAAGTATAACTTTGATTTCTTGCAGACACAAGCACGTAAATTTTAAAAATGGCAATAGAAAACCAGTATAAATAAATTTCTTACAGTCACATTTCCACAACCCTGAGAGTATTTGTATAAAAGAGAAGTTTCCCTCTGATCTCCATCCTCTCAGATGAGCTGCTGCTGCAATTAGTTTCTCCTCTGGGTGCTGGAGCTCTGACTCCTGAGCTGCAGTGTTTCCCTGTCCAGCACACACACTGATTTCCTGCTCATCACAAACTGAGGCACAGCCAGGGAACAAACAGAACTTTCACTGGAGCTGAGAAGTTTTTGTAGCCATTTCCAGGTGTAACTCCAGTGAGAAGATGTTGGTTTGCTTCCTGCAGTGTCAAATGAGCAAGAAAATCCCCTTCACTCACTGCCTACCCATCAGTGCTCAATAAAGACATCAGGAAAACTTCATGGGTTTCTTGCTCATTCTGGAGTGGGCAATGGTAGCAGACAATTATTGAACTGCTCCAGCAGTTTAACAGATGATGACTGAGTTCAAAATGAAATTTCACTTGTATCATTTAGCTAATTAAACAAACAAATGCTGCCATCTAATAATAACTCGTACCCCTAACTTCATTAGGGTAGCTAATGAAATAAAGAAAATAGGTTATCTTCATACACTGTACAAATACAAATATATTGCAAGATGTGGTCAAGGCAGTTAAAGAACAGCAAGTGTTGCCATCCTCTGTCCTTCCCTTTGCATTTCCTTTTGGACTTGCAACACATCTGAAGACATCACTCAGTTCAGTAATGACTCAAAGCAGGTGGCAGTGCCCTGCTAGGAATTAAACTCCAGCAACCTTTAAAAAAGGCTCACAATAAACAGAACATCCAACGATCACCCAAATCTGCAAGCTCACGGTGGGCACACACTGTGATGAGAGATACGACCAGAGCAAGCCTAAGAATCAACTGAGAATTTGAAATCTTACAGCCAAAATGTTAATGTGGTCGGTCTATTTAGAACTCTTAGTCATAGGTAGCAGCATACAAAAATGTCTTTGACGTGCCTATGTGTCTCTGAGTCCACTCATGTTATTAGATAATTAGTAGAAAATCTTACACTAACAGTGAGAAAAAAGAGTTCACAGCTTCTCCTTCCAGCACAGGAAGAGGAATGGTATCTAATACCAATGATTCAAACACTGCCAGGATCTTGAAGCACAGCCACTGAGTTAGAAGGTAATCAGACAGCTAAATTGAGAATTTCCCCCTGGGAACTGTGTTTATTTAATGTCAGGACAGACTGTTCTGCTTTCTGAACCCACACATATAGAAATGTGTTTATCTCAAATTCCAACTAATGTCCAACTATCAAGTTATGTTTCTGTGAAATATATAAATTCAGTTAATATAGAAGTATTTCAGCCAATCAGTGAATCTACAGAAGAAGCAAGGACTTAAATTTGACACACTGGTGTGACTTTCTCATAAGTAAAAGTTCAGTTGTTTTATGAAGAAGAAAAAAAAAATTAAGCATTTGTCTGACTTATCTTCATGGAAAGGGTCTTTTATTTTGACCACATATTTTGACCACAGCACTTAGGGTCATCGTTGCAGAAGTAATGACAAAGAGCAGAGAGAAGCGTTCAGGTACAAAATGTTTAATTCTTCAAACATTTGGTTAATTTGTTTTCTAAACCTAAAGCAATATTTGATCAGTTGAACAAATACTTGAAATGCATTTGGCTAGTTACCTATTTAGAAAAAGAACAAATTTATTTAGAAGGATTTCTTTTACCCTTTGGTCACCGCAGAACGAAAGTTAGATCGAGCTCACAGGATTTTAGGATTTTTTTTTTTTTTTAACCTGGTCTCAGATTAGACCTCTCCTAAGAGGGGGACAGGACACTAGTGATAATGGGAAATGTTTTAGGAATTGGAGTGCTTTAACAGGAAAAGACATATCTGCTGTAAGAACTGATAAGGCAAAACACTCTGCACCTACCACTTCAGTAAGCAGAGCTGCTTTAGGTACTGCTTTTACCCTGAATTTGGGTACTCATTTTATCCTTGAATCAGGTATCAAGCATGAGCTGGTTTTCATGCTGATTTCTGCTGTAGAAGTAACATCTCGAAGGATCCTGTTCACAAGTAAAATCTGTCCTTTTGTTTAAGAGAAATGCTCCTTGTGATTCCCTCCAAGCTCACCTGAGATATTTGCCAAACACATTTCAGGGGTAAGAATATCTACGTCACCAGACCTTTCAGGTGAAAGAAATACACATTTGACAGTAGAGAAGCTCATATTAAAATCTGTGCAAAATTTCTGACTAACTACAAAAGACGAAGTCTAAAGCAGTGGAAAGTGTAGTCATATCAAGGTTTCTTTTCAGTTTAGAACTGGAACATGATCAAAAGACTTGAGAAACAGTTGTTGCTCACAAATGGATAATTAGCCTCAAACACCTCTTAAGCTGTTCAGCCAATAAATTTACTAGAAATAAAAGCAGAAAAATATCTAATGCAGCTCCTCTTACAAGCAACTGTCAAGAGGTTTTTTTAGAGATTTTTATCTGTTCAAAGAGTCAATCTACTGCCAAGCTGCCTGTATACCTTTCCTTTTTAAATAAAAAACTACTTTAAATCCATATTGGGAGGTGTCAGAAACATAACCCATATAAAACAGCACACAGACCCCTAAAGGCTTCTGAAATCCTTCAACCCTAGTAAAAGCCCTGTGTCTTTCATTACTTTCCTTTCATCTTCTTAGATTAAGGTTTGTATTTGGATTTCAGTCAAATTAGGCTTAATGCTCCTGGTACTGTCACAATTACAAATATTTATAATTTTCCTAACTCTGTCCAGAAACTTTTGAATCTTCCTTGCAAAGTTCCGTGGTTGCAGTAGGACACCAACTGCAGGTTCTCTGAAATACTCCTGAAGTTACACTGAGGGAGATGCCATTTGTGAATTCTGCTTTAGCATATGTTCAGTACATAAAGTTATTTAAGTGCTGCACAATAAATAAAACAGCAACATAAGCTTTCAACACATTTGGAAGTAAAGTCATAAAAACAGCCTTGTTTTGGCCAAAGCGCAAAAAATTTATTCGCAACAAATGCTGCAAATAGGAAGCCACAAAATCCACTACAAAGACAGACAATTCCATGGCATTTTTGTGGCTCTTTCTCCAGAGTGATAATCAGAATTTTAAAAACTAGGCCATGTAATACCTGACGTGCTGGGTTATCAGGGTCTTTTGTGGCCGTGTCTCCATGGCACGTGCTCAGCTGTAGGTGACAACAGCAGCATGAGGAATAAGGCACGTTTTCCCCCTCCCTTTTGTACCTTCATTAACACAGAACCAGAGGACAAAGGGCTCCGTAGCAAGTGGAGAGGAAAATGGATTTATGGTATCGGTACAGGCAATACATTTGAAGAGCTGTAGTGGCTCCACAGTAATTAAGAACTTCTTGGGATAATTGCTCACAGAGTATCTGGCTTGTGGTGACTCCCAGGCAGGGATCTTGCAGAAATGAGTAATTAGAACCCATTACAATAAGATTAAGATGTCTTTGCCTGAACAAGCATTGGATATAGCATCATCCTTCAGGAGAATGATGGGTGAAGGTGTTAGGTGCACTCCCATCAGTTCTGGAAACTCTGAGGTGGAGACACCTCTGACAAAGCTGCAAAAAGTCATTCAGTGCTCGTGGGGACACTCTGGGTGACACACACGTGTCCACTTGGGTCATCTGAGAAGCTTCTGGTGTGAGATTCCAGCTGCATCATTCCCTTCTCCTCAGCTTTTGAGTGAACTGAGGAGGGGAAGAAGTAAAAACCCGTGGAAAACTTGTAATAATTCAGTTTTGAATGCTCACAGAGCTCACAAGGCTGACATGAAATCCCTCACAGTTGTGACTAATTAAAAACTGTAATTCAACAGATACAACGTGTTTGTAGGCAAAACCACAACTGGATCCTCCCTTGCAGCAAAACTGTCTAGTTAGGTCTCGACTTCTATATTTGCTCACATTATATCTGAAGGCATCTCAGCTCAAATGGTTTCCTGATCAAAGGTAACATATGGCACCAGAAAGAAATCAGTCTCTCTGGCACTGAATCACTACAGAACCTTTAAATTGGAATGTTACTGAAATGCCAAGTCTAATGCAGATACCAACACTAAACTTACTGTGCTGTGTCCAAAAACTGCGAGAAATCAAACAAAAGAATTCATATGCTCTACAAGGAGGATCTGTGAAGAGCATTTACCTTGGGAACAGTATTATCAAATACGGTTCCAGTCTGGAAGTTCAGAAAGGGAAGGAAACATTAGCATTTTTCTACTTTAAGAAAGAAGGGGAAAACAAAAATCTTTGAATATAGCCCTCTTTCTCAGCATCAGATTCATTATACCAAGTCATCACAAACCTGTATATTTCTGGTTACTGAAACACTTGTGGGCTAATATAGGGGGGGAAAAAATCACTAGAGAAGTTAGAGGTCATCCATACTGTGCGGATGACACAGCATAATAATTTGAATTTTTTAATTCAGAATGGTGTCTCTCATATAGAGTTTATTCCTTCTGCCCTGATTTACAAAATAAAATCCCCACATTAGAAAAATACATTTCTATTTTAGCCTTTTTGGGTTTGCTATATTTTTTATTACTTTACCAGGCCTTAAATCCTAGGAATGCCTTTCTCTGACTGGAGGAAGAAAATACCCCCTTATGTACACATGCAAAAAGAACATTTAGTATTCAATCCTTTTAGCTGCAAAATCAGATGCCCCCAATGGAACACTAAAGGAATCAACATCAGACATACACTTCAAACACATTACACAAGTGATTAAAGAAAAAAGGGAAGAAATCTAAAATAAACCTACTTTCATAACAGCCTGTACACAACCCCTTGAGACTTGAGAGTGAGATAAATATGTTTCAGACTGTGTCACTAATGTGACGTTTTAATGGTGTGAGAACTCCAAACAAAACTTCTTAGAGATAGATAATAAATGATAAAAGTCTGCTGTACAATCTACAGGCCCAAATAAACAAATATGCATTGATCTTTTTCTGCCAAGAGTGGACATCCCACCAAACCTGGTGACGGATGCAGGAGAGTTGAGAATGTTGTCACTTTTTCTGGACAACGAAACAAAACCACAGAAAGCAGGAGGAGAAGCAGCCAAGTTTAGCCACCACGTTTGGCTACATATATTTATATCCTATAAATACACAGGCAGCATCTAAACAAGGATACAATTGTCATTCCCTTTGTAAGAAAATGATTATTTGTACTACGCTAACAACATACTCGGAACGACCGAGGAATCAGAATCGATTTTCATGAAATAATACCAGAATCTGATTCCACACTTCAGTAGTGACATTTTCTGCTGTAAATGTGCAGCAAAGACGTGAGCAGCCAAGGATTGGTAAATACAGAGCCAGGGAATTAGGCAGCATCTGGTCCAATCCAGTTAGCAGCGAGGGCAGGGGAGGAGGACACGGGAGGACACGTTCTGAGCTACGATGGCTTACGTTGATAAAGGAAGTGGCTGGAACTACTCCTTGCATGAGCTCATTTCATACTGTGAGCATGATGCTATCACAGAAGGGCTTACAACGAAAGCCAATGCAGAGATTCCCGTTACTTCGCTTTACTTGGGAAAAAAAAATAAAATCAGTTACACTGAAAGCTTTGTCTTCGTTCTTATCGCAAAGTGTGAGTTATACAATATTTCATCACAGGAACTGCATGTCCCAAGAAAAAACTCTTGATTTCATTTAATTTAATACGAGGCAGAACTGGGTCAATTTGATATACCATCATGACTCTGCTTTGTTTATCAACAAAGACCATGTACTATTGTCCATGACTCAGTTTTAGGAGTATATTATCTAGCACTTTTATAATCAAGGTTGTTTTTACTACTGGAAATTATATAAGCTTGGGCAGGGATAACATTCAACATTATCAAATGGGAGGCACCAGAGTTATGATTTCTAGGCACAAGTTGTAATTGGATTGGAAGGCAAAGTTCAAGAAAACAGTAATACTCTTGTGTATTAACAGAAGGCCTGTTCTGCTCTGTAGTGCACTACCCAAGGCCATTTCCTTCCTTAATATTAAAATTCTAATCAGCCTTCATTTCATCTGCATAAATTTATGGCCTAGTCCAAGTTCTGTGTATAGATTTAGAAACAAACAGACCTGGAATATGAGACCCAGCATGCTATAAATTCTCAATTCAACTATAAAAATCTGTACGTGCACAGGGGGAGAAGGTTTAAAACACACTGAGCTCCACACTGTGCCACACACTGAATTATTGCCATGAATCCTGCAAATGTCTTAGTCTCCAAATACAGCTGTATTAACTCCAGATTTGATATTAAGATCCTAGATATCAAACCCTGAGGAAACTGGGCCTGCTGTAGAAGAAATGAAAATGGAGAACAATGACCACAAGAAGAAATTCTTTACAAATCTGCCTTCAGCAGCGCTTTCCAAGCAATGTGCCTGTTTATTCTAAGTGGCTTGTAAGAGCTGCCAGAAAACCTGAGCAGGTTCTCCTAATCACTGCTGCTGTTTAAGTCGGTGCTTTTGGCAGGATCTGTGTTTGAGGACTACCAGAATACTGGAAAGTAAGCTGCTGCTTCTAAACACAGAAAATAGCTCATTCAAGCCCTTAGCTGTTGGGGTTTTTTTTGCTCCCAAGGAGACACCTCTGACTTGAGTATCATATCTCAAAATTAAGCCAACAGCAAAGAAAAGGAAAAGGAAGTCTGGGAAACAGAACAAAAGAATGTTTACTCTGCAAGGTAAATCAGGGAAATGGCTAGAAGGGCAGAATTACAAATCTAAATGCTTGAGTCTCCAAACAAAACATCAAGCTCACTCTTCAAAGAGCAGTAACAAACCCTGAAGATCATAAGACTGAGGGCACATGTCATCTTCATGCCTCAACATATCTCAAGAGTTGGTATTTATGTCAAAACAAACGGGTGGGCCACTGAGCACTGTGATGTGGCAAGTCAACCACGCCACTTCTTCCTTGTTGCAAAATCCCATTCTTCTTTTCTGTCTCAACCACGCGTTCAGCCCAGCTCCAGCTTCTCCCTGCTCAAGCTCTCCCTGTCCTCTCCTCGGGCTCTCCTCACCTCTGCTGGTGCCAGGACTGATGGCTGCTCCAGGGCAGCTCTGCGTGTGCCAGCAGCAGCTTAGATGGGAGAAAATCCCATAAATTGGCATCCCAGCTGCAGGGGCTGAGGTGGGCACGTTCTCACGGCTGTTTGGCAAGAAGTGCCCACGTCCAGTGTCCCCTCCTGGGAGCTGCCTGGCCATGCTCAGTGCCACCGAACTGTCAGCAGGTTAAGGAAAGTGTCCTCTGACAGAGCCGTGTGAAATGTCAGCTCTGTGTGTGTGTGAACGTAAATAAAGTCAAGTTTATAAGTTAGGTCAGCCTGCAAGGCTGGGACATTGCACAAAGTCTAATACGGGATGGGTTAAATCTTACGGTGCGTTAATAATTTTCAGTGACCGTGTTTTAAAAAAAGAAGAATGGATGGTGAAGTGCAAGAACTGCTCCAGATGGTCACAGAAGCACTGTGAGGGAGTTCAGCCAAGCCCCAGGGCAGTAGCACTGCCTCCAGACACCAACACCAGCTTTTAAATCCAGAACAGCTCCCCTGTCTTATGCCAAACTCAGAACCAGTTTGTTGCAATACCCTGGGAGGGAGAGGAAATAGAAGGAGGAAGAGAAACCTCACTCAGTCCCTGCAGTTTGGCAGTAAGCAGCACTGCCTAAAATCCATTGCATGGTAATTGTAAGGTAATTTTCAGTATTTGAATACGATTTCCTCAGCACTTTTCCACTCCATAAGACACACCTGACAATCAGGAGCAGCTCTGTGGGTGCCCTCGGACTGATCCACCTGCACCTTATCAACACACAAACGCTGATTTGCCAAATTTAGCATCCTGCAGATGCTGTTCCAGCAGGTGCTGCTGGGACTGCTTCTATTTCACACTGCACAAGCAGTCACTGACTGACCAACAGCTCTGAACTCCATTTGGGAAAGCATCCCAGCTCTCAAAGTTTTTGTTTAGTCTCTCTGAGCATTTATGATTAAATAAATAAGAAAATTCACTAAATACCACTACAAACAAGCAATTGTAAAAAGTGGAAGTTAAGAATGTAATTGGATTACAACATTTATAAACTTAATCTTAAAAAAAAATTCTACAAATGAGAGCCTGTAAATGAATCTTGATTTATATAACAAGCAATAACAAAAATCTCACAGGACATATTAGCAATGGAGACTGACCTTCAGTGACTGGGTGCACAGGCACTTTTGGGTGATTTTTCACTTCTGCTGTGTCTCAGTTTCTTCAATAAAAGGGTGGGTTTGCAAATGCTGGGGAAGGTTTAGTGGTTTTTGTATTTAACAGACTACAGCCATGGCAAAGATCGTTTCTCTTTTTCTTTTCTTTTTTTTTTAAATTTTACAGATCTAAAGCACATGATCAAGTATCTTCAGAAAGGACAATGGCACAGCTTTTATTCTGCTTGCTTACTCTAGATAAGTTACTCTTAAAAAAATAATCTACAAACCAGCAAAAAGTCCTGCTCAACCAATAAGCACATAAATTTCAACAGGAGACAAAATGCTAAAAATAACTAGGAGTTATGGGCAGCTGACACACACTGCACACGTGAATCTAGAACTGACAAGTTTAGTCTCATATTAAAATTGAATAAATTAAGGTCTCTCTAATGCAACAAGTTACAAAGAAAGACACTAAACTCTGACATTAATGTGTACTATTGTGGAGAGCAGACACACCGTAGTGAAGGCAGCATCTGCCACTTGGAGAACAGCTGAGTGACTTCAAACCTGGCATTTGTGCAAATCTGTGTGTACTACAACATAAAAATATTAATTGAGAAGCATATCAAGTTAGGCTTGTCAGCCTTAATATTTTCTGGTGACTTGAATGGGGCCAGAGAACAAGATAAGTATCTCTACAAATCCTGTTGGCTTCACTTCAAATGCAAAAGCTTGTTTCTAAGCTGCACAAGAACAGGAGCCCTGTAAAATGGAATTTTGAAGGCAAAGCCAACCCAGTTCTGATCATCATCCTCTACTCTGAATCCTGTCTGCAGCAACAGTTTTTGGTGAGCTCACTGTACTTCCCTGAAATATTGTACAACACACAATTATTTTTGTAAGAATTTAGGGTTTTGTTTGCCTCAGAGCTATACTCATCTCAGGAACAATCTCTAATTTTTGTATTTAAAACAAGTTTTGATTTTTTAAGTTTACATGAATGAAATATTTTCATTGGCATTGATGAGCTAAAGATTGCTTGAGCTTTCTTTGCAGCTTTTAGGGCATTTTTTAATCAAGCTGGTCAGTATTCCCCATTTTCCAGTGCAGATCAGCTTAATTTGTTTAGCAGCTAAAACTTGGAGCGAACAACGGTATTTTCAAAACAAATACATCAATTTAAAGCAAGGGCAGTTGTGGTTCATCTGAATCATATGGCTCCAGATTTCAAATCTAAGCTAAGGAAATAGAGGTTATGACACGCTGCAGCTGTGACAAGTCTTGTTCATAAAGCAACATTAAATCAAGACCACTTGGCCATTTCAGGCAGTTGCTTGTGTGGAAGTGAAAGATCCCATGAGAGCATGAAAAAAAAAAAAACAAGAAAGGTTCTGGTGTCCGAGCCAAACCCCCCTGCCTTCACTTAGTGCTACCAGGGACTGTTTCTTCAGAGCAAACGCCTGTGGAAGGTTCTTGCCAAGTAATTGCTACTGATTTATTTACATCCAATAACAGGGAGCAGCAATCAAACACTTGGCAAAGTACGCGGGAGAGTAAATTACAAATGGTCTTCCCATGCTATGCAAATGCCAAGTGCCTGAGCCTGCCCCTCGGGTTTTCAGAAAGAGCCTTTGGGTGGTTTGATTCACTTTTGGGCCACATTTGAGGCCACACAAATGCTCACATCAGCACCAGGACACACCACTGGCAGGGAGAAGCAGCTGGAGCTCCATCAGGGCAGTTGTAACGGTGCTGCAATTACGGTACAATACTGCACAGATAAAAGCTTTCATTCAGCTGGGAGTCTCAGGAAGGAAAAAAGGATTGGGTGTGGAAATGTTGTTTTCCAGTCTCCCATTCGGTAGCATTCATGCCTGGTGTGATGGAGCTCTGAAAAACCTGGTCTGGTGTGTCCACAGCAGTGGGGCTGGAAGTGGATGATCTGCAAGGTGCCTTCAAGCCTAGGACTTGCCATGATTCTCTGAATTTAAGATCTATTTATTGATGCAATAAGTACATATAAAATAAAATAAAATAAAATAAAATACCCGAGAGTTGGCATTTTCAGTTATAGCAGACAGAAAAGGCCTCTTCAAAATTTTTTGAGAGAGAACTGGTGGCTGAAACAGCAGGACCATTCACTGCTCCCCTGAGTACCAGGAAAAAAAATGTGCCTGTAGCTTTTCCCTTTTTTCTTCCTTTTTTTTTTTTTTTTCCTTTTTTTTTTTTTTTTTTTAAAGCCAGGAGGAAGCATGAAACAGTAGTACTGATTGGGGACTTTCACGACATGATCTGGATGCCAATGTCATGCTGTGTAAACATGTGGATCCACTAGACAATTGTTGGAAGCAGTGAATTCCAAATTTGATCTAGTGATAGGTCTCCTGCTGTTTGGGGGAAAAAAAAAAAAAGCGTTGCA
>VZRL01001312.1:203-77074 GCA_013397895.1 Origma solitaria | reverse complement strand
TTAAAAAAAAAAAAAAGCAGAGCACAGTGTGAATAATGATGTACTGGATGGCCTGCAGATCCCAGCCTCTGCAGAGTCCTGACACAAAGAAAAAAACACCTGAGCTCTTGGCTTTAAAACTTTATAAAACTTATTCCAACCTGAAAAGGATAAAAACATTTGCATACGTAAAAATTCACATCCACATGCAGAATACCAAAGATTTTCCTTGCTAAAGGACAATCTGCACCAGTGATTTACATCCTCTTCCACGTTTCTCGTGCAAGCTGCTGCGGGAAGCACAGCTGGAGCTCTCCGGTGTTCCCAGGGATGCTGCCTGGGGAAGGGAGTGGTGCCTAACTGCCTTCCTTTGGTTTGTGCTGGCAAAGCAGCACTTTTTGCTTTGTAGTCCTTAATGGCCTAAAACACACGTCGAAATTAACTCCTTCATTAGCTACACGGCCGCTACTCCTTATCGCTTTCATTTTTCTCAATTATAGCACTGCAGAGTTTTATGTTCTGATTCAGAATTCTACATGATTAATAACAATACCTGAATTGTATTTGTTAGAATATAAAACACAGGCCTCATGAATAAAAGCATAATTACATACGACCTTTGAAATCATACTCCATTCTTTCAGCTATCTAGAAATAACTATGCGCATTCTGTCCACGCCACAATTTCATTTCAAACTGATTAACCAGCATTTTATTCCACCCAAGTTGCCTACATTAAAACAAAAACCAACGAGTTCAGCTCCCAGCAAAACTGCAAACCCACTTTAAGGCTGTCACTGCAGAACTTGTTATTCATCTCCACAGACTCATGGATGTGAGGAGCCCTGGGTATAGCTCAGCACTGCCATTATGATTCATGGTGTGAGTTAATCAATCCTGAAACATTGTTTACTACATAAAAGAAATTGTACTTCAACAGCAAGGATCAGAAAGCAACAAAATCAATGCAGAAGGGCTACTGAGTAACTAAGGAGGAGGGCAGGGAGTCCCATGTTATCCTTGGGAAGCTGCAGGAGGTCAGCACTAGCAAAGCCTCTCTTTAGGGACTGCTGGGGGACCCCAAAACCTTTCTCCAGCCCAGCCCTAAGAGCTCCAGAGGACACACCAGTGGGCCTTGGAATGCAGATCTCAGTCATGCACCTTGCTATGCATATAAAGAAACCTGGGCAACTCTGCCAGCCGAATTCACCAATTTACACGTCTAATTCTAGTGATATGCACACCCACGTGGAGATGAGGCCACAGGACACAAGGAAAGCACTGAAGGGCTGCATTACTCAGGGAGAGCCATCTCCTGCCACCTGTCCTTACACAGCTGGGGCTCCCCGAACTCCAGATGTGTTACAGCTGTGACCAGGTGCGATTTCAGCAGCGAGAGGCACCAGCAGGAGAAGCTCTCCATAACCAGCTCCTGCCCTAAAGCACAGGCAGCTGTCCCTCTGCGTCCCTGAATGTGACTTAAATTTGCATAAAAGCATGAACAGAAGAGCTGCTCTTCTTTGCATGGGCTTGTGGCCCATTTATTTCTGTTTTTGAGAAGAGAGGCCAGCCTGAGACTGTGATGGTCCAGCCACTACCGCAGGGTTGGAGGGCCACCAGAGTCAGAGTTGGGCATTTCCAGCTCCATGGCACATCACAAAGACACCTTAGCCACGGAAATCCCTTTCTCTTAAGATCAAGACCACATAAAAATAGTCGCAGTTTGTCCTTCTATTTACTATTCTCCATCAAACTATGAAACTAAAATTGCAAGCAAAATATTGGTTGCAGTGTTTGTTTTTCTTGGGTCCTTAAATGCCAACCACAGATGTCAAGCAGAGGGCAGAGAGAGGCCAAGGAGAGCACGGGAGCTGGGGAGCCCTGACTGGAAATTGTGGTGCTAACAACCATAGCTGGTGCTAATAGTAGAGAAAAGGGGAAGGAAAAAGTGCATCAGAATGAGATCTGATCTTTTACAGACCAGTGTGGCATCTCTCAATAAAACTTTATTGCAAAAAAGAATGAAGTGGCACAGACAGCTATCTAAAAGCATTTTTTCCCAGATAAAGTATTCTACTTAGCTCAAAATTCAGTCATCACTGAACCCTTGAACTAGTAGTTAATCTTCCGTTTTAGGGGAAAACTCCTCTACTCCTATGGGTTGCCTTTCTCTCCAAATACTATTGTTCAGTCATTAATCTCAGCTAAAACCTCTTTAATGCCTTATGTATGCCTGTTTATATTTTTTTTCTACTGTAATACATATGGAAATTAGTGCTTTACTTATTTTTTCTTCTCCTTTAGATAAGTTGCATCTGCATATTGAAATAACGGTTACAAATTTTGAGTGGACGGATATATTACACTTCTTATAATGTAATAAAATATAATTCTCTATATTTTTCTTCTTCTTCTTTGCAAAGGAGCAAACACATGCTCAGTAACCAAACTGAATTAACTGACACTGTGTGCCAAACCCACCACTCCTTACAATAACAAACCAAAGTGACATTTATCATAGTTTCATATTACAGGACAAGTATTTCATATTGGGACTGTTACATGTCAGTTTTAACCCACCAAGCATGAAGTTTTTAATAAGAAGGAAGTTACGGTTCTATTTTTCAATCAATCTACAGCTTTTATTCAAGATGTCCAATTCACCTCACAAGTGTAAATAAAACCATCAGCCCCACTGTGAGGCATTACAGTGTCAAAGACCATGAACAATTATGTTACAGGTTTTCTAAGCACTGGATGAAAACACTGGGTATTGTAAATGGTACAGGGAGATGCAAGACAAAAGAAAGGAAAGTGATCTGTATTTACCAGAGTTGATTAAATTGTCTTTTCATTTCTTTCAACCACCTACAAGTAACTGTTTCACCTTTTTTTTTCTTTTTTTCCTCCCAGTGGCTCCATCTCAGACTGCCATTCTCCTGGGCTGCACCTCATGTAAGTAGAGCTGTAGCAATACGGTGTGATTATCATTGTGCGTGCTTATTTCATCAATATAAAACTGAAAATATTCACCAAAATTGCAACTTTTAGACCTGCTATTTACTTCTGTAAAAAGGTACTGGATTACCAAGTCCTCACTGAAGACTTAGCTAAGTAATATTAACTCTCAGACCAAATATGAAATATAAAAACTTCTCAAAGATCATGAACAAGCCACCTAAGCAGTCTCGTACAAAGTTAGATCCAATTTAGAAAGATCCACATCTTTCTAAGTTTGTGAATTCTGGACTCCATGGATGTGTCCTTGAGGCACTTCAGGGCTCTGTGCCAGGCAGGGAACCTCTGCAGAAACAGACTGGGAGAACACCAGAAGGTTTAACTGGCATGAACTGCTTCCCAATCCACGTGAAGAAGGAATGGAGGCTGAAATGGCTTCCTGGGAGAGCATCCTGGCAGTGAAACCTGCCTGGAAAACCACGGGAATGAGCGCCATACATTAACAAGGGCTGGTCAAGCAGAAGGGAAGGACAAAGCCCTTCTTGGCCAGCCTGGGCTGGCTCAGCAGGCAAGGTGAACCTTTAAGAAAGACTTTTAATCTAAACTTCACCCGTTTAGATTACAGGGAGAGACACAAAAGTTCATTTTGTCTTCTCCAAGTGGCTGATTTCACCCACGTGAGCACTGATGGTGTAAACACTACCAATACTAATTGGGGGATATTTGCACACAACAAAAAAACCTGCTTGGGTACGAGGGGTGGCACCTGCTGAGCGTGGAGAGGAATAGGGGACTTGTTCACCCTAACGAGCAAAGGACAAGCAGCCAGGAATTATTTAATGTTAATTCCAGCTCTGCCAGCACCAGCTGCTGTTCTGTTACTCCCAGCAAGTCACTTCATCTTTTTCATGTTCTCCTATGTACAATGAACGTAACATTTTGGTGCCTCATGTCCATCTCCCCAGGGCTTAACCCCCAATTTAAAGTTCTAGTCATAAATGCACTGCCTCCCTTCACTTTGATAAAGTACAGTAAGCATCAACAGGTAAGACTTTCAAAGAATTTCTTTCCAACTATTGTGAAACAGGAGCTGACTGTTTATGAAGTACTTATTTTTATGTCAGTTTACCACAGGGCCTCTTTAGCCACAGGCTTACAGCTGGAGGCCCCAAGGTTTTTTTTGGGAGTGGAAACTTTTTGAGTTCAGCTCTTAACAAATTTCCAGCCTGCAGTATGTTTTTCATTAGTCTACATGGTGTTATAATAAATGATGCACTTCCTTTTTCATTTTATGATTTTTTTTTAAAAAACATGCAACAATTTTTCTGTGTCTGTTTTTTATTACTTTCAATATACTCAACCACACTAATCTTAGAGGCTATGTATAAAACCAGAAAGGATATATTGAATAAGATATCAGCTACAGCAAGACAAGCTTTTAAGTTTCAATTCTTCAATGAAGGCCAGTCACAAACCCATTACATGTGTGCAGCTCCATGGGCAACCACTCTTTTAGAGGCTACTGTTAAAAAAATTAAAAGTCTGTTATCCCAAAACCATTGAAAAGGCTCCTCCAAAGTACTGACCTGCAAGACATTCAACCAAAAAAGTCTGATCCCATTGGCAATTCTCCACTACATGTCCCACTGTATGTGTTTGCCTATTTTAAATACATTTTTATACAGTTGATACACATACTTTTTTTTAAGATAGCCTTCCTTTTATAATTTTTCCTCTCTCCATAATTTTTAATAAGAATGTATTCCCGGGGGCTGACAGCAACAGGAAAATGAGGCTATGCCAACAAGAAGAGATTCCAGTCAGACATCATCATGTCTGGCACACTGTGTTTCATTTACAAATCTTTGATTTCTAAATGAATGGCAGTTCAAAGTACACATGAAACACGGATACTTTCTGCTTATGTACGTAGAGATTGTTAGAGATTAAACCACTTTTAATTAAAGACTTAAGCAGGTGTCAGTTCATGATACTCTCCGAATTTGGTTTAAGATGTATGTTCCACACTTACCCAGCAGCACATTTAATACAAGCAGAATCAAAGAGATTTTCCTAAACAAAGCCAAGAAAAGCTACTTTGTAAGAGGGTTTGAAGTTCACCACTACTGATCTGTCATTTATGGAACGTCACATACTTACTTGAGAAACATTTTAAAACACTTAAAAAATAAACAAAAGCCCAGTAAACAACCCCATGAGACAGAGCCCCAGGCCACACAAGAACTATTAATTTCAGTGGGGTTTTGTTGTGCCTCTCTTTATACATCTATCTAGCCAGAGTTAATTTGCAGCATTGAGGCCTAAGCCAGATAATTTAAGAGCATTCTGGACTCAAATAACAAGAGTTTAAACATGCAAATGGAATTACCTCCAAGTAATTTTTCTCTATGTCATACTTCAGAGTGAGAGCAATATGAGGGGCACCCTGTTTCACCATTACTCAAAGATTCTTCATTTTCTTTTTTTAAAGGAAATCCAAAGATTAATTTAAAGCCATCTGATGAAAATACCTTAATATTTACCTTCATATTTTGTTGTAATATATAGTGAATTCGAGCGATTTCAAAAGTTATCGTGGATGCTTCTCATTTCAAGATGTTAAATATTGGCTCTCAGAAATTTCCATTACACATTGTCTGACAATATTTGCTGCTCTGGAGTACATGAACTGACTTTTAATTCTTACAGAGGTAATGGTAATAAAGTTTGCAGAAGTTGGGCACAGGTGACATTTTAGAATTTCATATTTATTGTAAGTCCCTCCTTTCCAGGTCCATGAAGTAAGTGTAAAAAATGGTTAGAACTGCCAAATGTATAAATTCTCTCAATCCCTTTTTACCTATTATAGCATCAGTCATAGCTACTCTCAGAGCAGTCTCCTAATCACCCTTTAAACGAGGGCACTACAACGCCCCAGCAGCTGACACCTGGGGACAGTAAAGGAGCACACCTGGAACCCTGGGATTTTATAACCATGAAATCACAAACTGAAGCCCCAAACCCAAGATCAGGCCATCCCAGAGCTGTGGGATGGAAAGGGCAGAGGCAGCGATGTCCCAGCAGCGTGGCCAGGGGGATGCAGGACAAGGATGGGACAAAGGGCAGGACAAAGGCTGTCACTGCAGCAATAAAGCACCAGCCTGCACCCCAAATGCTGCTTGATGGCTGCAAAGTTTAGAGGTGGCTAACGTGAAAACACAATTTTTGGAGCTTCAACTGATCCCAAAGTAAAGATGGAGCACTCTTGCATGAACCAGCCTTCCCTTTTTCCCCTACTTCTTTACTTTTAACTACAGCAACATTGCATCAAGGGAAATCTGAAAAATAAAAAATGGTAGAAACCATTTTTTCTGGTACAAATCTGTTTTTCTGGTACAAATCTGCAGTAACCATAAAGGCTCAAATTACAAAATATCCACCACTGCAACACGCAGCTCCTGAATTTTATCAGGTGGTCTGCAGACAGTGTAAGGAATCTCCCTTAGCCAGGAAGCAAAAACTCCTAAATTCAGGTGAGATTCTTTGTGCAGCTCTGGCAGGCACAGGTTACAAAAAGGGTCTTTGTATGGCTGCTCCACCTCCGGCTTTATTTGCTGGGAGCTGCTTATGTAACTAACACAAAAGAAAATAACCATTTCGGGTTGTTTTCCTTTTGCAAGCCCTGGGCTGCCAGGAGGAACTGAGAAAATTCAAAAGCAGCTTCCCTTGTGTTGCTCTTTTGGGTGTTTCTCTTTGAAGTGGCACCCTGAGTGGCTGCTCATTCACTATTTGTAGGTAGCCTTGAAAGCAATACTTTCCACCCTTCAAGCTCCAAGCACAGAAACATACAATTAATTAAACCAAGTTAGTGGTGTTATTATTTCAGCCTTTTATTTCTACTTGGTGTCAGACTCTTAAGACGAAAGGGCTCTTTGTAGTAGGATTTCAGACACTCTGGGGAAAATTATGAACTTTAAGACTGATCTGATCTGGTTCGTGCAACACACAAACAATCTAAGGAAACCATTTAGCTACTGCTTAAAGGAAAATTCAGTCTAAAATCTAGAAACAGAGTCAAACTTTGCAGTGTTGCTGTGCTGTATCAGCCTGATGATTTAACCCTTTGATATGCTATTTTTTAATCATGTTTTTTCCTCAAAAGAAGACTCAGCCTAAAATATGGAATTATTGCAAAGTAGATTACCTGGCTAGGAAATCTTTGGTAACAGATAAATGGACCCTAACCTGCCAAATGGCTCTAATGCAACAAAAATTGCATCTGCTGCTAGTTAGAATAGTAGTGGCCAAACACCACATTACTGGTTTCCAAATATTTTCCTGGTGTGAAATGTTTGTAAACCATTCTTTTGCACTGCTGCCGAACTCCAGGAACACTCTCCAGGATGGTTTTAGTCCCTAACTTTAAAAAAAATTCCCACATTATTAAGAATTACTGTGGAGAAAAGATCTCAGTGAATCTGTCCTACTGTTATAGCTCACCCCCACTTCCACACAGTGTGTACGTTGTTTATTTTCATTCTCTGAGCATGGGATTTTATAGCCATAATTATCTCATTTTCTCATAGTACAAACAGTCCAATTTTAATTCATTGAGGTCAACATTTTTATTGTATTCTTCCTTTGGTTTTTTTCTTCCCTTAAAAATTTGCTATTAACAAGAAATACAATAGATTTATGCTATCAAAATACCTCCTGGGGTAGAGATTTATTCATAAATCGTTTTTTCACATGAGCATAGATCAAAAGTGGCAATAGTAAAATGGACAGCTAGAGGAAATGATATTTTAACTCCATTTCCATTCTCCATGACCTTTAGAAGAAATAGTTCTACAATCATGCAACCTCATCTTCAAAGACTTCTGTGCAACAATTTTCTCCAAAATCTGGAAGGCTTCAAGAAGTAATGTTCAGTCAAGCAGATTTTAAAATCTGGTAGCACTTCATGGCCAGCTGGCTGTGAAATCCCACTCACTACCACAGTCTGGAGCTTGCAAATTTGGTGCTTTACAACTTTTTTTAAGGGTTGAAGGGTGGGGAGACTGCAGCCAAGCATTTATTAAAGAAGACAGTAATGCCCTGGACTTTTCCTTTTCTTACACATCTCTCCTGTTTCTCCTGTGCTGCAAAGTGAGCTGCAGTGCCTTCAGCCTGTCCTGTAAGCATCACAAAATACACCCAGAGGGTTAAAGCCCTTCCTCCCTCCCCGCCACCTGCAAAGGAAAGAGCTGCTGAAAGCCTAACAGCAGAAGGTCAGGAGCTGTGTATTATATTCTGTATGTTTGGATTAGCCCACAATAGCTAAATAAACTGATTTGATGTCTGATGACATTTTCAAACAGTAGCTAATAAAATTATCCGAAGTATGCAGAGACAAAAGACGCACACAGACACACCAAAAAACATCTCTAATATGTCCACACAAGCAGTGACCTAACAGGGAACTTGAGCAGTTTGGCCACACTGCAAATCAGGATCAAATATAAAGGAAACCAAGTTAAAAAATGCACTGACTAGAAAAGATACAAATAGTCCTGCCTTGCCCATTATTATCACTCCTATTTATATGCAACTATCAGGTTTTGTTCTATATTTTCTTTGCACAGAGCCATGTTTTCGAAACAGAATCCCGGTCTTTTCCAAATAAATAAATAAAAGGCATGCTGCTGACATGAGCCACAAGCTCAGGGTACTTTGGGAAAGCTTCTCTGAACTAGCAGGGTTAGGAGGTCTGAGGGATTTTCGCTAAAAACCACGTGAGGATCCCAGGCCTGGGAAGGAGGAAGGAGCTGCAATGGAGGAGGTTCCCACTCCTGTAATGATGGAGCTGGCACAAGCAGAGTAACACCACTGTGGGATTTGTTCCTCGGACGGTCAGGATGGAGATGAGAGATCTCTGGAGTTTGCTCTTAGAGCATGAGGTTTATTGTGAAAGGTGTGGGTGTAGGGGAGCTGCTGGGAGCTGCCAGACACAGCTCAGAGCAGGGAGAGAGGGGAGAGAGAGAGAGCAGAGAAGAAAGAAGATAGAATAATGCTGTGGTTGCCGTTTACAATACAATAAATCATCTTCTGTGCTGAATATTCTAATTTTCACTAACCAATCTAGGACAAGTTACAAATCCTACAATACTTACATACAGCCTATGAGAGTCATTGCATTACCATATGGCGTTATATTTTAAACCCTAAAAACTGTTTTTTCGACCCTCTGCCAAGTTGGTAGGGCCTGCTCTGACCCTTGGACCTCCCTGCAAGCAGAGGGGATTGTTTAATCCAAAAGGGATTACCTTCAGTGGCCACACCATTGTTTTCAGTTGTTCAGTACCTGGGGTTTGGTATCTCAAAGCTTGTCTTCATTTCAGTCTCGCTTATAGTTTCCATATTCTCAACATCTTTTGCCAGGTAATCATATTTTATAAGGTTTTCCTATTTCATCTTCCCCAACACACCACAGTGACCCTGAGCTCCTCTGTGGTCCCACCTGGACACAAAGGAGGTGTCACTCACTTTCTGGTGGCCCTCAGCAGCGAAGAGGCTGTGCCAGGGCTGGGGCACATCCAGCTGCCACAGCAGTTCCACCAGAGCTCGTCTGGAACGGCCCTCGGGGAGAGCTGGTGAATTCCTCAGAACCAGCATCTCTAGTTCTGAGGAATGAAAGTATGATTAATGGAGTTGCAGCACTGCTACAATTGTGGTTGCCTTTTTATAGTTTTCCATCAAAGTTCTCGCAACCTGAAATACTGTAGCAGATGAAAAATGAAAAGGGCTCAAAGCTCATATAAAAGGCAGTTCTAAAGCAACTAATCTAAAATTTGCAAATAAGTCTTGCTTACCTCAGCTGATTTGCACATTCAGTCTCATTTTTTTTATGCAATTACCAAAGCATTTTCAGACTTGTTATGACCAAATACAAACTTGCTGAATATATTCACACTAAGATGAAACAGAAATAAAGAGTCTTGAATGAATCCCATTAATACTACACCTTGCTTTACACTTGAAACAGTGATACTGAAAATGAGAAGGAATGTCAGTGGGGATTGGCCTCATGCTGTGCAATGAACCAGCAGATCTTTGCCCACACCACAGTCTCTTTATCATGAACCACCAACTGTTTGCATTCCTTTGAAGGTACCAGCTCAAGATAAAAGTAGACTGAGGAATATTTCTGATAATCCTTTATATGAATAACCACTCTTTACAGAGACTCAGCACAGGGGTATGAAGGGCTGGAACAACTAATACACTAAAGTTGTAGTGATGTTTCAATAAAACCACTTCAGCTCACAAAAATAACACTCTGGCAACCACAGTTCTAAATAATTACTTTCACTTTAACCTTGTGATTTGTTTAATCCACCTGAATCACTGACTCTACCTAAGTTACTGCATAAAGCACTCCTGACAGGTGAACAAAATTGAACAGAACTTTGTTTTGGTCTTATTTAGCTTCTATAAGTAAAAAGTATTACTAGAATTGCCTACCAATTAGATGTAGCAGCAAGTTAGGGACATCAGTACCTTAAACATATGGTGACTAAAACATCTGAACCACTACAGATTATTCTGTAAACAAAAACCTGCATTGTTCACATCCCACTTTCACATTAACAAAGTTACTTGTAATTCGGAACTTTAGGGCTGTGCATTAACTTTATAGAACCATCAGCAGTGAGAATTATATTTGGGGTAATATAATTCCCCAATATATATTTAAATTATATTTGGGGTAAGATGGACAGGGAAGTGCCATATTTAATTTAGCACATGAATCAAGCCAAAAGCAACAGTACACTGCATCTGAAAATTCATCTGGTGACGAGACCTCCAAGGCTTCTGTGATCCCTGCTGCTCACGGGTGACAAAGGGCATGATGTTCTCTGTGTGTGTCCCACACTCATACCACTCCTGTCCAGCTGAACCTCTAACACGTGTGCAGCAAAAACACCTGGTTTGTGCTTTAAGGTGTTTTAGGTAGGGGCAAATTTTTGTGGCAGGTCACGAAAGAGGCTCCACCTTCACTGAGGCTTGCCTTGCTGACTTTGCAAGGAGGCAGAGTTACAAAATAAGTCACTGAAGTAAACCTCAACATTTCCCTCAGTTCCCTTGCAGCTCTGTGGTCAGGACCGAGTCTCAGCACAAAGAATCTGCCCACAGATTCTTTATTCATTTTAGGGTTAATCACCTTTAAGGCTGATAAGTAAAAGCATACATTAAGCATCTATTATGCTCTCTGCTCTGGGGAGGAAGGAAAACACAAGAAATATCCCGCAATGCTCTCTAAGTATGGAAATTGTTAAAATCTGGGCCTTTATGGTCAAAGCACGACAGTCTCCTCTAGCCCACAAGCTCCCCAAGTAACTCCAGGTGACAACTACCCCTTGTCACTACAAGCTGCAGTTACACAGCATAACTGTGTCGGGGATTCCACACCTCTGCACTCAAACCAACCTTTTGGAAAGTCGGCTGGACAAACCCAACCAGCACAATGTTAAAAGTCTGTGGGCACTGCAGACCGCAGTAAGTGATGGACTGGCGGGGCTGTAAGAGCAAGGAATTGCCTCTATAAAACCCAGAGAGCAGCAGACTCCAAGGAGCCACATTATTACCTTCTGCTCTCCCTGGAGACCAAAGCAGTGCTATTCCATCTCCCAATCTCCGCATTCTTCTCCTGCAAAAAGCCGATAGGCTAAAGTTTATGAGGTCTGAATTTCGAAAGGAAAGCACATTTCCCCTTCAACTCCGTGCCCAACTGTCGCTGGTATTATATCAAATATAAATCAACAACACAGTTTGGGTTTTCTTCTCCGTGTTTCAAAATACAAACCATACCTAACAGCTTAACCAAATGAGTGATAAGTATGAAATATTACAAACCATAAAACAAGGAAAAGGCATAATCCTGGGCTGCCCCACACTGTCTCCTCAAAGAAATATTACTTCGGAGACTAAAGAAGTGCTTGTTTATTTAATAATTTGACCAATTTCCAACAACAGAAAATCTCATGGAAAATACTTACGTGGGACCTACCAACAGAGCTGCTGTGTGATAGACATTGTAAATAGAGACTTGGGGGGGTTAACTTTAATATGAACAATACAAGCTTAGCCTAAGGGAAAAAAAAATAACTGAACTACGCAAATACTTAGATCATAAATATCCACACTCAAAAAGTTCTCAGGTCTTAACCTTAAAGCCTGTCTTAGAGTCCTATTGTGAAGTTTTAGCTTCTAAGAAACCGCAAGATTAAAAATAAGCAACTAATGGTATAAAATAACAGAACACATTTATATTACGTACACCAAAGAAGATACACATGCTAAAATGAATGACAAATTCTTCATTCATTTTATGGGTCTCCTTTATCAACCAAAAAACACCTTTCTGGTTGATAAATAAAATCATATACTAAACTTTACTGCTTTGGGGAGGAAGGAAAACACATAAATTATTTCTTCATTACAGTTTAAAAAGACAAATTATTTAAGGACTACTTGTATTCAAGCTAAGTAGGTGGAATCATGATATTACAGGCTTTTTATTCAAATGCAAAGAATTTACATTTACCTACCACCTCATTAAAGTCAGATGATAGAGCAGTACCATTTTCCTTACGTGATTTTTTTTTTCCCCCAATTAAAATGTTTCTTCTGAATGCTTAAAAGGATTCTGAGGTTTCCAGCAAAGTATTTTTTAAAGCTCGCATTGGCTCTTTTTCAGGTCTAATGTTGGTTACTGTCTAAAGCCTCCAGAGGCCAAGTGGATGTTCCAGGCTTTCGCTAAACAGCATTGTGTTTCCGAGGTGGGAAGGGAAATGACTCCCGGAAAACACAGCTGCCATGAGCAGCTCTGAAGAAAATCACATCTCACTAACACAGGATTTTTGTCAGCTTGGCTCATTTTGCTGCGGGTCCATGACTCTGTTAATGTGCACAGAGGTCCACACGGTCAAATTCTTTTCCCGTACCAAAGCTCTCGCGGTTTGATGCCGCCGCTGTTTGTCTCCCGTTACGTAACAACACCAAAGGCTGAGCTGTTCCCCGAACCGCGGCGTGTCCTTTCCCTCTGTCCTTTCCAAAAAAAGGCCTCCCCAAAGCCCTTTCACAACCAGGGACAGGGTACACAGCGCCGTGCCTAGGGCAGGATGGAGCCCTGGTTTTGCCAGAGCCCCAATGAGAGCGCGCGGCTGCGGCTTAGGGAATTATGTGCATGGGTGTGCAGGGCAGTCACATGCAGCCACAGGGTCCAGGGACACGCCGAGGGCTCCTGCACGGCCCTGCCATTGTCCCCTCCTGCCCCAGAAATGAGACATTGCCGTCTCTGCTGAGCTCACTTGGAAAAGGGTCTGGCTTGATGGGCAAAATGGTTCTGCTGGCAATCAAGGGACAGCAAGGCAGTGCCTCCCAGGTGAGATTTTAAGCACCTTTTAGTTTGCTTTTGGTTTTTAGGAGCCTAAAAAGAATTTGCATTGATGCATCTAAGGCTTGGATCGGTAAAAATGAATAGTGCCATCGTTAGAAAACAACATTTGGGTTTTAGATAACAGATCTTTAGTGAAAACATCACTGTTTGAATTTGTCACACTCCCACTTTTATCTGCTTGGCCAAAACAAAGTTACAGTAGCTTTTCTTGTGCGTATCAATTTTCACGCACATTAGGCTGGATTTCTCACTGTTTCTTTAGGTAATGACTATGTGCTTTTGCATTCTTTTATTAATTGCTCTGAATATGCAAGATCTCAATGTTTCTGTATATTAAATCTAGAAGTATTACAGAAGAGAAGTATTGCAGAGGAATTGATCAAAAATTAATCCAATTAGTCTTTAAGAGAGAAGAAAAGTTTGCAGTGAAAGTGAGATCCTTATGAATGTTTTATTCATAGAACAAACATGCAGCAAACCATACTGTGAAATATTACTGCAAAGCAGATAGACACAGCAGTAACTAATTAACTAATTAATCACAATTAGGTTGCCGTTTCATTTATATAATAAGGGAAGGTAAGCCAAAGGCAAACTTCAAAGCACCAAAAATTTCCTAACTGCTTCAGCAGGAGCTCTGAATAAGCAGAATGACTGCTGTCCTTTCAGTCCACATAAGCATTTTTAACTACACTAATCACTGTGATTTTTGCAAATTTGTTTTCTACTGTACGTGGCAGAACACCTACTTTCCCCTAGGGCTCTGTCAGCTGAACTTGACGTTGTTCTGATAGAAATGCTAAAGCAGCATAAACGGCAGCACTCTATTTGTCATGCCAGCATCAAATCTGTGACGTGTTTGATTGGCTCCATCACTCCAGTCTGAACAGAATTCCGTAGATTTCGGCAGAAGTCAGACTGATCCTGAAGTGATGCAACAAAGCTAATCAAACGTCTGGACTAAGTGATTCATGTAAACGTCAATGTTTGTGACCTGCACATCAGAATGATTCATTTGAACTCCTGCATGCAGGAGCTGAACATCAGATAAGAGGCTATCAGAATATTCTGCATATTTTCCACAACAGCTACAACAAGCATGGCTCATTTAAGTGAGGACAGACCAGCAGGCTCCAGTGACCTCCCTGCACACTGTGCTTTACTGTTCTCAGCATCCAGCGCCTGTGTGGGCTCTGTAAAAACAACCATTTATCAATCATTAGTAACAAACTGGCTCTCTGACAAACTAATTACTCCTCAGGCTTCCACCCATTAGCACAGGAGGAAGCAGATTATACATTTATTTTTGTGGTGGGCTGACCTTGGCTGGGCACCAGGTACCCACCAAAGCGACTCTATCACCCTCCACTACAGCTGGACAGGGAGAGAAAATGTAACTCCAGGCTCAGGGCTTGAGAGAAGGACAGGGAGAGATCACTCACCCATTACCATCCTGAGCAAAACAGACTCAATTTACAGAAAAATTAATTCATCAACCAAATTAGAATAGGGTAATGAGAAATAAAAGTGAACCTTCCCAAAACTTTGCCACGGAAACCCAAGGTAATTTTACATATCAGGGCTCCTGCAGTAACAAAGGGGCTACAGAAGTCATGCTTGGTTCCTGAGGTGGGCAAGACTTATTAAAAACAGCATGTTACCTACGAAAGACACAAAGAAATTTTTAAAAATTAATTGCTGTATGGCATGTAAATGGATACACTGCAGTTAGTAAGCAGTAGGATTTATTTCCATGTAATTCATGTGGCTGTGGTCCCAGGAATTTGTACAAATCCTAACCATGGCTTTCCAAAATACCATGGAATGGACACAATGTGGGCAGCAGGTGGCTACAGGCAGTATGACTTCACAGGTGGAACTTCACAGATTTCTTTTTTTAATGGGAGGCCTTTAGAAAGTCTTGTTTTACAGAGGTCTGACTTCTTTGCACATTTCTTCCCCCAAAATTACTTTAGGGTTTTTTTTTGCTCTTGGAAACATTTGTCTACCCTCATATTGGGCTGGAAAAACAACACCCATGAAGAGTATCTAAGGAAGCATCCTTACCCACAGTTCTGGGAAAGGATGGCCAAGGACTCAAATGAAATCATCAAATACTTAAACCTGTCAAACTCTTTATCAGCATCCCAGAACAGAACCTGCTAAAGTTTATTTTCTATATATACATATAGCTGCAATTGGGAGTCTTATATGACATAGAGTTTGTTGGTAGAAAATTTTGATGACTGAGGAATAAAAATCCCCTGTCACTGATAAAGTGGAGTGGGGAGTGGCACGTGACAAGCAATAGATGGACAAATCAGAACTCATTCATGTCAGTAAGATGCCTCAAGCCCCTGGTAAATGAAAATTCTTATTCCAGATCTTACCATCGAATAATAACCAACCTCAGATCAGCATTAATATTATAATAGACCCCCTAGAATGTAAATTTAAAATATTTTATTCAGACATTACAAATGGAGTAAGATGTAATCAGTAATTATGCAAGTTCATCCAGGAGGCAGCTAGAAAATTCTATTTCCTTCACCAAGCAGTGAAAATTAAAAGCCACAGGAGTGTCAGGAACAAGATGTCTCAGACTTGCCAGCAATTAACAGAAAGATATGTTTATCTACAGCGGATGTGACAAATTTTGAAGTCATTTCAGCCTTAGCGCAACTCTGCTGAGAGATGATTTTTCTCTTCAAACTCTGAACTCAAACCAGTATTATAATTCTTATATACGCTATCTGATAAAGAACTCTGTCAATATTTCTGCTTTTACTGGAAACCTCGTCCCTGCGGTCAGAGTCTGTTCCACAAGAGTTTCCTACCCAGCCAACGTGATGGTCTCGTTGATAAGTCCCCAAGTCAGCTTTCACCAGAGTTTCTAATAGGAAACAGCATTATGTTAGAGCTTCCAGGAAAAGCACCATCTGTGCCTCCTGTCAGTCTCTGCAACTGGCACCAAAAGATCTGTGGGGAATGTTTCCCTCCTGCCAAATTTCAGCAGAGTTCCCTGCCCCAAGTGGGAGAAGCTGACAAACAGAGGGGGAAGATAAGAGCTGCTGTTTCCACCCTGCCAGCTCACCGGGCCAGCTCATTTACAGAGCCATTCCAGCACAGTCCGGGCACCTTTGACACGCTCTTCCTGGAATAAATGCAGTCAGCAAAGCCCAGAATTGGCATAATTTGCATTAATTTTGATTGCTGAGAATGTGTCTTCTTTATCAGATTGATGCTGATTGACATGAACCAGAATTAGAAATATTCCTTACCTAGAACCTGAGCGGTTCCAAAATGCTGGAAATGCAGGGATCCAGGCACTTGCTATCTTGTAAGAAGTGCAAATGACCTGTTTGCACTTATGATTTAAAGACTTTACCTAAACAAAGAATTTTACCATAAAACTGCCTTTTATATTATCTTGAATATTAAAAAGGCCTCAGCAGAAGTTTCTATGATATGATGATCTTAACATAAAAACAGGAACAGATAAGTTTCATAAATGCTTTTTCCCCAAAACCAGTCTTAGCTGACCTGTTGCTCTACAGTTTAAGTGTCTGTAGGTTTTGGGGGCAAAACTCCTTATACTTAAACATCCATAATTACAAGTTACAAAAGATTCATTAATGAAATCACCAAGTTAGCATATTCAGTTCCTCAAGTCAGATTAAATGAACTAAATTCTTTCATTAAAAACAGTGGGATAGAGTGTCTGCTAAGTCCCAGCTGCTCTGAACATCAGCATCACAACAGTAAAGATGATTTCTGAAGGTGCCTGTAACCCTTGTTAGAGCCACTGAGCTGTAGTACTCCTTATGAAAAGAATCTGCCACTTACATTGTTTTAAATGGAAGGAAAATATTTGCTTGTGTGCTCTCTGAAATTCTCAATTTTTAAATTAATTCTTTTGGTTTCTGTGGCTCACCAGTTAGAAGCGCACTGAAAATTCTCACAGAAGTTAATTTTTTTCAAAGTTTCAGTGAAGCAATTAAAAGAATTAATATATACACATAACTTTCAGTCATCTTGACACTGAATTTTATTTAGGGTTGTTGCTACTTAGTTTTAAAGCAGGATAGTTGCATCAAAATCAGCTTCCGAGTGCTGTGAAATCGTGGAGCAGAACTGCAGCAGTGCTAACTGGCTGCTCAGCACTCTGAACGGCGCCATCCACTCTGCTGATGCTTAAAAGCTGTCACTTCTTGTATTCCAACTGGTCAACTTTACAAAGCCCAGAACTCAAAGCACCTTACGTAAGCTGATTTTCTAATACTACATTCATTCTAATTATTCCTGTTATTTAGTACGCCATAAGTTCCTGGAAGTGAGTACGAATACTAGGAAAATCACTGGGGTTTTGTTTTGCATGTAACTTAATCTTTTTTAAAAAGTATTATCTAGTGGATATTTGGGCATCTCCAAGTTGTATCTCATGTCAGGAACGCAGGCAGCTGAGGCCTGTAGATAGATGAATACAGGTAAATTCACTCTGCTGAGTAAATTCATTCTGCCTGATGGAATCCCCATCTTTAGAACTGCGCAAAAGGAAGGTATTTCACTTTTTGCAGTGATGAAATCTTAAAGTGTTAAAAGCTGCACTGTTCACTCCATAGTGAATTCTTTTTTTGCTACACAGAAATATTAAAAAAGAAACAAAATGCCATGTTTTCCATATAGAGGCTCTCAGGGAATTCAGGGACAAAGCTAAGGCAGGAAGAGGTGCAGCACATCAGTCCCACTCACCCAATGCTGGGACAGGGAGAATTTAACAAATCAAGACTGAGTTTACAGAGTTAACCCATTCAGAGCCCCCCGTGCAGCTGTTCCCCAGCAGCTGCAGGAGGGCACAGCCAGCAGCAGCCCAACTCCCACTGCACAGGAATAAACAGCACAAAAAGGAGGGTTTATCTGGAGCGGCAGATGTGCCTGGCAGAGAGCATCTGTGTCTGAACAAGGCACCCCTCCACACGAATCTTTAGGGGCTGCAGTGTTTGTTGGGCTATCTCCTCTCCACAGAGCTTCCACCCCATAGGTATTGGTGATAAAAACCTTCCAGAGCACCGTGACACTGCCGCTCTCCAGGAGATCTAATGGGCTCTTAAACACACCATTGAGCAGTTGTGATTATGGTTTCCAGAGCAGTTGGTCTTTTTTGTCTTTCTTTATTATATTATCTCTCCTCATAAGCTTTAAGCTGCTTTGAAACTGAGGGGGGGAGAGAAACTAAAGCAAATACAGTCATTAATTTCTGATGGATATATACATTCTGAGCAACCTTCTAAGAACTCTAAAAACAGGAAAAAGTTCTGCAGTTCTAACCTATTACAGAATATGCACATCTTAAAAAAAAGTTGCCATACCCTAAAATCAAGTTTTCCTCTTTCTTCCAAACCAAAAGAGCATCTGAGCTCATTTGTAGATGCTTAGTGACCTGCAACAGCAATTTGCAGACTTACTTTTGACATGGCCTGACATGAACTCAAACTCCCAAAGAGCTGAGCCATCTAAACAGAAACCAAATGTGCAGCTGATAATGTTAATAATTATATTAATAGTTTTACATATTATTTACATATTAATTAGTAACAATGATAATAACAACAAAAGGGGGGGACATCTAATTAGCAGGTTGCCAAGAGGCCAGGGCAGTAGGCAGATTATCATGGCACAAGAGGGATCTGAATCACCAGGTAGCTGCTGTGCAGGTAATGTACCACAAAGATGGTAAATCCTTTCATTTTTTAAGTATAAAAAAATGAGACAGAGGTTGCCAACATCTGTGGAACAAAAACAAAGGTCACCCAGCAAGTGAGAGGGGAAGGAGCTCTGAAGACAACATATATTCAGAATTTCTGGGAAAGCAGAGTGAGCAACCTCAAAGGGCGACTAAAGCAAAATGCAAAGACCAGTTTCAGGAACACTCCGTACTCTTCCCACGTGCAAGAGAATCGCAGCCTTACAGTTCTTGAGAATGTAATTCAAAGTGCCCAAGAACAGCCTGAGATGTCCCACAGGAAAGTCACAAAGTGAAAGTGTGTCATGTTTGGAAACCTGTCATAAGCTGGATATGGTACTGTGCGTGTGCCATGTGAGCAAATAATGATGGGAGGTGCAACGTTAATTTTAAGGGAGTCATCAGGGAAAGATAAAGAGGAAAACATTGGCCAGGCAGATTTGAAACTCAAGGGGTATTTTAAGAAACCAGGAAATGTACATAAGAATTTATGCATGGATAGAAGGAATGTTAAAAGAAAAACATTGGTCCAAGGGAAGGCAATAAGCTATAGAGCTGGAATTGGGTTCACAGCACTCCAATTGTGCAGAATCAAGCAAGAGTAGACAAGAGCTGAGTTGCGTAAGTCAAAGGTTTTGGGTTTGTTTTTTTTTTAATTTTTAATTATTGTTACGCTGCTACTAAAGTAAGAAAAACTGCAAAGGGAAAGGGTTTAGAAAACCAAAACCTGAGCCTAATGAAGGGTGAATTCAGTGGGACCAGAAGTTTGCTCTTCACTTGACACAGTTGGCAAACTCCTTGGTCCCCTTTCTTCCAACTGACCTACTCTTGCTTTTTGATTTGTATTTTTTTAAATATCCAACCCAGGCTTATTACAGTCAATGCTACTTTGTATTAATTATTCTTCACGTTTGATGGTGCCCTCTTTCACCTTACACTGCACTGAATTAACGACGTTATAAATGGAACCAGTATCAATTATGAACGTCCCACCCACCAAACTGGTCAATGCTTGCGCCACAAAGACATAAATTACAGGGTTGGAAGGGGCCTGTTTTTCAGCCCAGCCCCCAGTATCAAGCAGGATTTTCTTCTCCACTCATGTTAAAAGCATTTTATCTGAGCTATATCATTATATTATAAACAACAGCAACTCAGCAACTGCATGAGAAAAGTTCTGAAACCTACTTGCCTGCACTGCTGCATTTCTTTCCCCCCTCACATCAACCTGGGCTATCTAGTTTTATTTTTCTGTATATCCAGCCAACAAGTCGTTTGTTAATCCCTATGGCATGTATATAAGCCAGTAAGCCAAAAGAAATGTCATGTAACCCAGACTGAGAGGGAACAGCAGTGTGACACTTCACTCAGCAGCACTGGAGAGTTCAGTGTACAACTGATGTACAACTAACTATAGGTTTGTTATTTCCCAGAAATATTGGCCATCCATTATTTAAAGTTTTAACAATTAATTGCTTAAAATATAACAAATAATTGCTTATAGAATAAGCAATATTCGGCATGACACCTTCAAAGAGCACCTTCTAGACCCTGACGAGGAGCTCACAATCTACTAAATCATAGTTTATATATACACACAGCACTTCTGGACACGATTTTTAGTTTTTTGGTTTGCTCAGGCTAGATCTGAAGCAAATCTGTGCTGCCCAGCAAAGCTCCGTGTAGAGCCCAGCCCTCCCTGGGGCAGCACCCTTGGGTTTCAGTCTGCAGGAATTAAGAGATCCTGTGCGAACTCAAGAAGATGTGACAAAGGTACAAGTGTTTGGCATGTTTAGAGACTTACCTTGCTGGCAGCAGCTTTGCTAGCTCTGTACTTTATTAGCTAATAGTTTACAATGATACCACAGCTGGTGAAAACACATATTTGCCCAGATTGGTAAGAGTACATCACATGCAGATGATAATAGAGCAAGTAGACAAACCATTTATTGTATAAACAAAAAAATCTGCAAAGAGACATCTGCATCTGGATAAAGGGTTGGTTTTTTAAGTCAAATAAAATAATCCGAGCGTAGAATGGTCATGCTGCAAACTCTTACCCAACCTGCTCTGCAACTTAGTGCTGCATTATGGATGAAAATGTCTGAAAAAAATCCGACTGCAGCTACAGACTCCGTAATACAACTGAGCAGAACTTCATTTTTTTCTCATTAATTAATTTTACACATCTTTTCTAAAATAATCTTTGCCACCAAGTACTCTCAGCTTTCCCTGCTGTGTTGCAAGTTTTTTCTTAAGTACTTCACGCACATTGTTATCTAAATAAAACCACCTTCAGCTTTAATGGAGTGTAAGGAAATTGGCTTTTGGCCAAGTATGAGCACTCTAAAAGTACTTCTACACGAATACCTTTCCTACTTTGCTGTTTCCCTGGTGAACTTATGATGATTAAAGTCCTTCTGAAGTTCTCAAGCACCAAAAACTTGATGCCACAGTTTGTAACACGGAGTTATCCACAGCAGATACGCAATTCTGTCTGTGAATTGTGTATTAAACAGGGGTGTAGGAATTTTCTGCCATTTGGGAGTTGCAGTGGTTTCACAATATCCGTAATGAACCTTTAAATACAAACTGCCTTCAGATAGAGTAACTCAACACAAACTGGGTGACCATTTTTAGACTTCACAGAATATTCTGAGTTGGAAGGGACCCACAAGGATCAAGTCCAAGTCTTAAGTGAATGGCCCATATGGAGATCAAACCGACAATTTTGGCATTATTAGCATCATGCACTAAACAACTGAGCTAATCTCAGGTTTAGCATTTTTCCGGTATTTATTCCATAAACACCTGCTTATTTTTTCAGCAAGGGATGCTGCATTGGTGTTTATTTGCTATGGAATAAAGCCTTGGAATTTCTAAATATAACACAAATTACTTTGAAAATGGCATCTGTTTTGGTTGGTGATATCAGTTAAAGACATACTACAAAGGTAGTAACTTTATTTCATTAGTCTGAGGAGTTTCCTTATAAACAACGGAACAACCACTGAAAAAATTCAGAATGGGATAAATTATCAAGCTGCAGTTCAAAACCTCTTCCAAGAAGTGATCCATTTTAAAGTTGTGGAAAATATATATACCCATTAACCGTGAGTGACATGCAAATAGTCCTGAGATCAATCAACTTTTGAATAAAAGGAAGCAGACTGGAACTCATAACACCATCACAAAATGCGGGTTACGTCATAACACCTATTCACAACACCAGAAGTCTCCAAATTCAAAGGAAACGCTCAGAAACTTTTCTTCCCACCTTGTTTTACAAGGCGGCTCACGTTTGCCAGCACCGCAAGCACCTGTGCGCTTTGTAACACAGGAATTTTTAAACACTGATTGTTCAGGATATACGGCCTATAAAAATGAAACCTCAAAGCTACACATTCTCATCCCGGGTTAAAAATAAAACCCACGCTGCCGAAGGAGGGCTGTTGAGCGCACTTTGCAGGGAATGGCAGCGCTCTGCAGCGCCGATGACAAAACCATAACAAACCTGCGCGCCCGTGGCTTTTAAAACAGCAAATCCCAAACACGGGGGGACTACAAAGCCAGCTGGATCCCACAGCTCCGAGCACAGCCTCTCACTTCTTGAAACTGGCTGTAAACAGGGGAAAGGGAGGGGCCAGGCGCCTGCCAAGCCAAGCAGAAACTCGTGAGTAACTTAGCGAGGCAAAACAAGTGCAGCGCAGGCAGCGGCGCCGAGCGCTGAGCGGTGCCGGGCGAGCACCATGCTCCCCGGGAGAGCCACGCCGGGGCCTGCCCGCAGCCTCCGTGCCTCGCCAGGGCTCGGGGCAGTGCCACACGGCCGCTGAAGGTGAGAGGAGCCGCGGGGAGGTGGTGCGGGGTGCGATCGGGGGGATCCGAGCAGTGCCGCAGCCCCGCGCTGTCAGCCGGAGCGCCGCGGCGCTCGCTTATGCAACGCGGGGCTGCGGAGCGGAGCTGGCCGCGGGCAAGGGACAGCGGGGACCGAGTCACCGCAGGGCCCTAGGGCTGGGCACGGCATGGCAGAGCTGCCTGGGCAGTGACAAAGGCACGGCTGGAGGGAAATGCCCAGCGGGGCCTGCTCGGCTCAGCTCGGCTCGGCACACAGGGCACTGCCCGCGGTGGGAAGGGGCACGGAGCGCCCGTGGGATTTCGGCAAAAATGCCTCACCTGGTGACTTAGAAGTCACCGAGGAAATCTCTTGGGGGAGTGTTTTCTTTTTGGATTGTATTCTTGCTCATTTCAGAGGTAAATATTGCAGTTTTCCTGAGATCACTGTTTAACACAATGATCCCCATACCGTTTCTATCATTAAAACAGAATTGTGTTTAGCTGCACTTAAAGGACGCAAAGAAAAAAAACCCTAAAAACACTTGTGAAAGCAGACATCCCCTGCTCTGTAAAATACAAAGCCTGGTAGCAAAGAGTGTTGATCTTCTGAGACAATATACAGGCAAGTTATTCAGTGGCTGATGTAATTCAGTCTGGAGTAATCAAAGCTACATGCTTAAGGATAAACCTACATAATGGAATTAGGTGATTGTATCCATGCCTATGCTTAGTCACCTTTGCACTCACCAGAATGCATATATTTGCAATATCTAGTTCCAGTCTGCTGCTTGGCTTGAATCGAGTCATAACAGTTCAATGAGATGTAGTTTTGGTTCCCTTCAACTGCAAAAAAACCCAGCTTTTCTTTTTCTTTCTGAAAAACTTGAAACAACAGATGCTTCCTGAAAACAAACTGGGTTGTTTCCACTGCTCAAAAATAGAATGAGGATGGAAAGAAAACATAAAGATGTGATAGAGTCCACTCATATGCAACAATATAGCTGAAGAATTGATTTGAGAAAATGAACCAAAAAAATCGAAGTTTTCCCACAAAGGTGAAAACAAGCTTTGAAAACAATAGAACTTCTGGTGCTGTCACAGAAGCCACTTCTCTGAGGAAATCCAACACAGGACAGTGGAATAAAAATTTGCTTGCCCAGCTAAAATTACTGTATTTTTAGCCTGATTTCTGGCTCAGGTTATGGTGTTTAGAAGAAAAATGCACACAAAAAAACCGCAGTGGGAAATAAAACATGGAAGTTGACACGATTTTGGGACAAATCCTGCACTATGGCCGAAGAGTCAAAGGATTAGCACCAGAGAGATGCAGTCACGTCCCTGTATGCCTACAGACCCCACACAGTATAATTTAGCCATCTGGTTCATGGACTCTAGCATGTTGTCTAAGTAGCATTCATTTCCATTGCACAATGTTTATTGTGGATTGATTAGATCTTGCTCCCTCTGGAAGGAATCCAGGTACGTGTACTTATAGTTTGCTGTAGGTGCTGAAAGGGAAGAGCACAAAACCACGGGAGTATGTGACAGTCAGGGTACGTGACATGGAAATCACCTGCTGCACCAGCTCTGCCCTGTCCCCGAAATGGGCTGCCATCAATAACAGCCATGACTTTAAGGCTGCTCCTGTTTTGAGTTGTATTTCAGAGATTATTCCTTGTTTCTGCATTTTGGAAAGAGGCTTTACACGATTGCTTTGAAGTTCGCTTGGTTTCAGTTAAAATGTTATCTCTTTGCTGACGATAAAGCAAAGATAGCTGGGCCACAACTGCTGATAGTGGCATACTTTTTAAAGAATTCGAGCTATTCTGAGAGGAAATGATAGCTGATTCTTGCCTTTTTGGAAAGTCAGGCTGCCCTGATATTAGGTTCCCTGTACTACAGAGGTCCATTGTTTTTTTCAGAACTAAATGGTTATAGGTTGGAAGTCTGAATACAAACTGACCTATTTAAAAAAAAAACCAACAAAAAGAACCCCAACAAAACCAAACCACCCCCTCTTCACCTAATTTTCCAGTATCCTCTAGTCTTTGTCAATTTTATCAGTGATCCAGTACACATCCACCATACTGCCTTGAATGTACCTCCTAGAAACTCTTTTTTCAAGGTAAAGCTTATTTAGTATCTTAAGAGGTCTCTATTCTCCAACATACTCTGAAGGTTTGTGTTTCAGCTTATATCCTTCCATTCTTCATTAGTTACTCATATATTATTAGCTATATTCAAGGTACTGATTTACAGTTTTAAAAAACTGCATTAGTATTTATATATACATCACTACTTAAAGATAGCTTACAACTTACTTTTGTTGACTGTCCCGTATCAACTCATTTGCCCCTAATTTCATTTAAATTAGAATTTCAGAACATGCATTAGTCTCATGAAATTTTGAATCATGGTTGACTTTCTTCTAAACTAACCTCATGTGATGCGTATAATCTCCAAGTTTAAAATGATTTCTTCACCGCACTTTGCATTTCATTTACAATATAGTATTTTAACAGCACTTCCACTGTTTCTCTCTCTACAGAAAAGCTGGTAACCAGCAAAGAAGCCACAAAAGCTAAAATCACTATGTGGAGCTGTGAAGCCTTAATCAACAGTACAGAGAACAGTGAGGACCAACATCTCTGCCATGACTTCAACCTTGTGCTTTCCATCTTTTCCCTACTCTACCTCATTATCTGTTTCCCAATTGGCCTTTGTTACAACGGCCTGCTGGTCCTAGTTAACCTCTACAACAAAGCTACCATGACTATGCCAGATGTTTACTTTGTCAACATTGCCATCGCCGGTCTCATCATCAACACTCTGGCACCGATGTACCTGCTAGGTCTTGCCAATACAAAATGGGCCATCTGGAACTCCAACAATGAAGTTTATATTACCTTTCTTATTTTATTCAACGTCTCCTCGTTAGTTACCATGTACTCTACCACACTGCTCAGCCTGGACTATTACATTGAGCGTGCCCTGCCCAGGACTTACATGTCCAGCGTGTACAACACCAAACACGTCTGTGGCTTCATCTGGGGCGGTGCCATGCTCACGAGCTTCTCATCCCTCCTGTTCTACGTCTGCAACCACGTGTCCACCAAAATCATCGAGTGCTCCAAGATGCAGAACCAGGAGGCGGCGGATGCCATCATGGTGTTCATCGGGTACGTGGTGCCCGCCGTCGCCGTTCTCTACGCGCTCACGCTGATCCTGCGGATCCGCAAGGAGGCCACGCCGCTGGATCAGGACACGGGGCGCCTGGATCCATCGGTGCACAGGCTGCTGATCGCCACAGTCTGCACACAGTTCACCCTCTGGACGCCCTATTACGTTATTCTCTTGGTAAGCACATTTACTAACCTCCGAGGAAGAATTCCGGATGTAAATTCCATTCAAATATTACACTTCACCACGATTTTGTCAAAGTTCCTGGCTTTCTCCAGCAGCTTTGTCATGCCTCTGCTCTACAGATACATTAACAAAAACTTTCCCAACAAATTACGACGTTTGCTTAAAAAGATACACTGTGGGAATCAGGGGTGTTCTCACGAGCGCACAGTTGTACAGCAAGTCATGACATAGGTGTGACACAAGCCCTGGTGCTCTGCTCCTGCAGCACTGCGTGGTCAGTGCTGGGACTGGAACACTGCTGTGGTGGCACTCAAGAGACACTAGAGAGTCCCAACCAAGAGGCTGGAAGGAGCTTCCATCGCAGTTGAGTGCAACAGTCTTCATTTTCCAGTTGTTTGCTGAAGTGGTGTGAGGCTCTGGCCCGTGTGCTGCATGACCTGTGACATCTGATAACCTTCGGTGCACTGAACTGGTGACAAAGCATAAACTCTGTTTTCCTGTCTGAAGAAATCACTGAGCAGTTTATTGAAGTCTTGACTGAAGACGCAGCACCTTGTATCTTGTATAGAAAAAGGTATTGCCTTGTTTTCTGTACAAAGAAGTGATAGTGCTATCCTTGATGAAGTAAATAGCGTTTTTTTCAATGAAGATTATATAGATGATCTTTACTGAAGATCGTATTATCCAATTATACATGTCCAAATAGTAAATGTTAATTATAAATTAAATTATTTAATTTCTTTCTCCATCACTGAATCCCCTCTAAAAGAAGCCTAATTTACTATTTTCAGAAATTATTTTCTCACACAAACTAACCTGTCTTAATGTTTATGATTAACTGATTTTTCTCTTAGCTACAAAATTAACAAAAAAGTGTTTTAATTTTCCAGTGCTTGCTTTGTATCCTAAAACATTTCAGGAATTCAGAAATATTTATTAACTAATTCTAAGGGAACTTAGAGATGTTTGTTCCACATATTAAAATGAAGGACACAGTGGTTTACAAAGTTAAATCGGAATTTAACTGGTAAAGATTGTCTGGCTAAGTGTTATGGTCCACATATGTTCATGTAACAAGAATAATTATCTTAAAAAATAAATATGTTTATGATTAACATTTTGTATTTTCAAGGGATATGTTTGCAACAAATAAATTAAACTCTCTTTAATCTAGGACATCACTGGAGGTTTGGAAACCATATAAAATTCCTCAGTATAAGAATCCCAGCCAGCATCAGCTCTTTGCTGACCTCTCAAAAAAGCCTTCCACTGGGATTCTTGCATACACAGTAAAGTCTAGTTTCACAGTAGGGATGAAGAAATGCAATCCAGATCACCAAATTTTACTGATTATGTGAAATATGTAAGAAACACAGACATGCTGCAGGAATCACACAAACAGTTACTCACAACAAGTTACAAAGCACTGACCCTAGAACTGCCTGTGCTTGTGCTGCTAATGCTTTCATGACAGGAGAGGGGTACAAGTGAAACTGATACTCTCACACTGGTTTGGTGCCACAGGATATTTTTGTCACCTGACACATGCTCCAGCATCATTTCGTTGCTTAATCTGTCAGAGCACAACTCAAATTCCATGTGACTTCCTTAAAAAAATGTGACTTCTCAAGCTTCAGGTATAGAAAAAAACATGGGGCAAGACCAGAGCTGAAACTTCCCCATTGCTTAGAGCACAGTCTCATCTGATAACTGGTCCTTGTCCAGCAGCAGAGGCACATACTAAAGTTCTATATGAAAAGCAGATGAGGAACAGACCTTTCAGATCTTTTCCCTTCAAGCAATTTCTTCCCATAGCCTTCTTTGCTTATCTTCTCTATATACAAGCAACTCTAAGTTACCAACATCCTGGTGGAAGACTTTCCATTGAGCTTTACTTTTCTTAATAGCTTTTCATATTTTATTGAATATTTTTTAACACTTAAAGCCTACAGAGCAAATAATCTATTTCTGTAGTGTTTTCTCCACACAAAAACTATCCAAAACAACTACATCAATTTATTTCATAGTTTTAGCCTGTCAGTGAAAAGCATATTAAGGACTGTTCCTTATCACTGTGTCCAATTCACACACTCATTTATAGTGCCTCTATGCTGACACACATGATATACTGGCTGCTTCATTGGTTTTTGCCCTCTTTGAGAGACTTTCTCTGAATTTCTACACTTCTTGAGCATTCAAGCTCACTTCCACACCGAAGTGCTTAAGAAGGAAATCTTTCCTTACAGCTGTCAAGCAAACAGACTCCTTCTTCCCACCTGAGGAAAATTAGGTTTCTTAATGCACCACATTAAACCTCTCACGTAAAATCTGTTAAAGAAATTCCGTGCCATTATGCAGGAAGAGTTCCAGCAGGGAGGAACTGGCTTATCTGGTGTGAATAGAGGCTTTCAGAGCTGGGACACTGCCAGAACAGGGCGGCTGAGCAGGCAGCATTAAGTGCAATTTCAACTTCCATGTTGCTTCCTTACTTCCATTTCCTCCTTTCTCTTAAGACATTGTATTTTCTGTCCCTAACAGGATCGTTGCCTTTATTTATGTTCCTTTCTCTCTGTGTTAAATTCCCAGTTTCAGATCATGGCTCTTGTATAATTTCTCTTTATCGTTTTCACTTCTCTGCACAATTTTTTTAACTTTCATTGCTCTCCCATCCCTTCTTGGTCTTGCACACCTGGTACCATTCAATACTCATGTTTACTTCATCAGATTGACTCCTTTACAATGATCCAAATCTTAATCAATAATTTGACATTACAAATTTATGTAATAAAACGGAAGCTGCTATTTAAGAGACATAGAAAGACAGATTTTTATGTAATTTACCCATGGGGTATCAAATCTGATTTCTTTCCTAATCTTTTTTACTGCAACAGAGCTACGGATGTTTGTCTGTGTCCTTGATAAACACTAAGTGTGATGGCAATCATAGATACAACAATGTGGATAATTTAATGAACAAGACTGGTATCCATGCAACCTCTTTTAAAAGTTAATTTGATGTACTAGTTGCCTCAAAGGAACCGTGCCGTGGATCTGCCTGGCTGCTGTTCTCTTGAGGAAATTCTGAATTTAATTGCAGCACCCTCACCTGGTACCTCTTAAAAAGCAGTATTCCAAAAAAGAGAGAGCTTTGCAGTATTTATGTAAAGAACAGTAGAGGAGCAAGTGCAGTAAAACACTTAAGGAAATACAAGGTATCGTAAATTAGGAAGAACTTTTATGGACAAATCTTTAATATACAAAGTTCTCACGAATGAGGCCTTTCCATTTCAAATACCTGAAGGTTTCTGGTGACTGTAAATAGGGGCTTATCTATTACACATTTAAATAGATATGAATAAAATACTGTATATATGCAAGATAAAAATCAGCCTGCTGATGTAAAAAGGATTTGCAAAGAGATTATTAAATTATTTCTAAATGTGTATCATTTAAATGTAAACCTCTGAACAGGAAGGTGTACTGTATGCTTCTGTATGTATATACTGTGTACTAGAAAGTAAGCACTAGTTAAGTGCCATTATTAACAGTGTTATTTTCTCACAAAATTAAACTTAATATTTGAGTTGATCTATGGCTTATAGCCCTCTTGCTGAACTGCTAATTAAGTCAAATCAATGAACGAACAAAAATGTCATGCTCTGCTTCTGTTTGAGTTATTAACACAGCTAGCTCAAGACAGGTCCGTGTTGACCAACTTAGTAGAGGTCCTAGTTTCAAAAGTTTACATTTCAGAGTCAAATTTTGTTGGTCTCTGAAGATGTAATTTCAGTTAATGAAAGAAAGTGATCAGTCACTAGAAAATTCCTGGTTCTGTTACAATGAAGAGATGTGGACTCCAAAATCATGTCAAAATACTACAGAAATGGACTTTCTGGAAAGCTTCATAAAGGAAGTATTGACTCATAATACATTCTCAATAAAAAGTATTCAAGTGTATGTGGTCAATAATGTGTGGGGTTTTTTTAATTTTTTTTATTTATTTTTTAAATTTTTTTTTGTTTCTTGATGAAAACCTGTTGTAGACAAGGTTAAATCTGTGTGGCTTCACCAAATCAAAACATAACAAACTGCATGACTTGGATGTCAGATTTTCAGGCCATAATTTGACATTATTAAAATCTCTATTCATCACCATGAAGTTGGCTGGGAATGAGAGCTACAAGGCACATACCTCCCCTGACTTTTTTCAGCATAAAGAATCCTGCGATTAATGAGACTGAGTAACCCTGCACCTGGAAATCAATGCAAACATTGGCCACATCCTGACAACTTCCTTTCCTTTGTGCTGCCACAATCAGCTTCCTGCAGAAATCCTCTTGGTTCTCAGAACAGCATAAAATAACCCACACCTCTGGCATGCCACAGAAAATGTATTTTTAAGAATTTAAGGTACCTTGTAGGACATTCATTGCAGTAACCACTGCACATAACCAAAAGATTACCCCCCATGGAACAGTCAGTTTACCCCAGATATATGAAGATATTTTCTTGGCTATGCTTTCAAAATTATTCATTTGTTCCCTTTCAATGTTCTGTGAAGTGTAGGAAGGCAGCAAGTAATAGCAAACTATATTTAAAACGATTATTGGTAAAGCCTTTAAAAAATCCTCAGTCCAAGGCACTTCTGAGTTGAAATAAATGAAAGTGGCAACTGCCAAAATGGAAGTTGTGATATTACATCATTTAGTCAAGCCTAGTAGGTGACAAGATGCCCTTCCTTCCACACAGTGTTTCAAAGGGTGTTTTCTGCTGTTCTAATAGGAGAGCCAGCGCCTCTGAACAAGTACAGAGCAGCGATTTTCTGATCCTTCATTCCACAGAGCTTTTGGATACAACCAACGTGCACAGAAGGGCTGATTTTCTCAACTGGATTAGTAAAACCCCTTCTATACAACACAGATTGAAGGACATTCAGTGAGAACAGTGTTAGTTAATAAGGAGCAAGTTCACGAGCTCACAGGTTTGTGGAAGGTGAACAACTGCATAAATGCAAGGAAAAAAGAGTTGATGAGGTACAACAAAGCCAAGATGTACAAACCAGGCTGACACGGCACCTGAATCTGCCATTATCTGTCAATACAGACACTTCACAGAAGTCAACCACATTTTGGAGCAGTCACAGGAAATATTCATTCAATGACAATATAATAGGAAAATAGGCCCCAAGGTTGTGACGAAAATACGACGCTGCTACCACAAGCCTCAGAAGGCAGTAATACCTTTTCCCCCCCTTTCTTAAAACCAAGATTCAATTAAATTGTTTTTGTGCTGTGGGTATGTTGATAGCATTTCTCACTGCTCACTAAAAATGAAAGCAGCCCAGTGTCAGGCTGGAGACCTCGTGAGCTTCTCTGCAGCAGCAGAGGCGAGAAAAGCAAGAACGAGACCAAAGAAAAGCAGAACCTGCCCCAGTGCTACTCTCAGTTCCACTGTTTGCTCAGGACTCGGAGAAGAACTCATTCTTGCCCAAATTTCTGCAGCTATGAAGTGCTCAACACATTGATGAATCTGAAACATCTGCTCCTAGATGAATTTATGAAGTTAATAAGCAAAAACTTGTGTATTTCTTGAATATCTCATGCAATACTTTTTCCAAGTGAATGCAATCTAATGGTGCAAACCCAGCTGTGCAGACTGCCATGGCAACAAATCTGAAGTGTGAAATGTTTCCTCTGTTGAATTTCCTTTAGCTTTCCATTATATATCAAAACACTTTGGCATATGCTGACTACATTCTTTTTCAACCAGGAGAGCAGAGGATCTATTATCTCCTTTGTCATCCCACTTTCCTCAAACAAAGTCCTTCCCTTACCTTGAAAGTCCATTTAATTTCCTTATATTCCTTCCTTCTAAAGAACTGGAACTTTTAATTACATCCACAAGAATTGTCAAAAATATTCAGAGTCTGCAGCAGGCAGAATTTTCGTATTATTACAAATCATGACAGTAAAAGATTTTATAACACCAGATTCTCATGAAAGTATTTATGAATGAAGTATAAAAATATATTTTTAAAAAACCCCTAGATAAAATGGATTCACTTCTGGTTATAAATCTTGTTTTAGAGAAGTCTTTGCACACTTTTCCCCCCTTCTTAAATTTATTATCCCAGAGGTGCTGCCACGGGCACGGATGGGCTCAGCCTTGGCCAGGGGCAGGTCCATCCTGGGGTCAGCTGGAATTGGATCTAGTGGAAATGGATAATACTAACCCATACTAACCCAGTACAATCACTGATTACAAAGTGAATTGAAAAGCCTAATTTCAGCCCCCCCAAATTTGCAAATTTAAGCTAAAATTTATCTTGAAGTTGGCAGAATTTCTGCAGCTGCTTCTTATCTCTGAAGTCTTTAAAATAAAATTTTGAATTGAATTCTGGTATTGGTTTCTCCAAGCTGCTTTAGAAACCCCATCTAGTGGTCACTGGCAGAATGTACTAGCAGATCCCAAAAGCAGTAAAATTAGTTATATTTAAATTAATCTTTGGGGGGGGAAAAAAAAAAATCAGTCCCAGTTTCTGGTTAAACAGAGATTTGTACAGCTGGTCCTGCCTGCAGGCAGCAAGGGTATTGCTACAAGGATTTGTAAGACGAAACAAAATAAACCTCAACTTGTAAAACCAACTGCTGCAGGGACAATTCTATTGCAAGAAACAAATTTCAGCAATGGTTAATTTTAGTTTTGTACCTAATAGAAGGATATTTAACCAGGCTACTAGGTCTGACTATTCAGAAGGAAGAGATATTTATTAAAAAGCACAGGTTTCTTGTATTGTTTCGTGAAACATCTGTTACTAGTCATTGTGGTTGACAAGATGCTCAAAGACCAAAGGAAGTGCCATTCCCATTTAGCTCCAGAGTATTGTAATTCTTTCTAATTAAGTATGGTTTCACTAGTTCACAATGAAATAGATTTCTTACTTAATTAAGAGAGAAGTCTGAAATTTTTCAGATCGAGATGTGCAATTAAATAATCATTCCAGCACCTCCAGGGCTGTGCAGAGACCAGCTCTCTTATTAAAACTTGCCATTAGAAAAAGCTTTTTTCCACCGTTTAGTAGAATGTTATTTTGAAATACAGGCAATTTTTGAACTCTTGTAGCTGAGTTACAGAGGTGATTTACCCATATTGAGGAATTCGTGATTGATAGAAACATTACTGTATAGTAATAATAATAAAATACTGTTTATAGAACAACTTACATTACAAACAGCGCTCAAATAAGCCAATAATAAAATCACTAATGGTGAACCATGGGCAAGGAGCCCTGAGATGTGAGGGCAGCAATCAGACAGCACCAAGCACAGCTGTTCTAGAGAAAAGGAAGAAATGTTGATTTACAAGCAGCCTCTGAGGTGCAGGTAATCATTAATAACCACTGCTTATGGATAAACACTGCCAGCCTGGGCTTTCTTAACCCCATCCAAGCAGAGAGAGTCAGACTATCAAATTTTACAATTTCACACAGCTTCCTGTACCTTATAAATAAGCATAAGCATCTGAAATCCATTTTAAAAACCACGTTCAAAAAACTCCTTCCTAAACCAAGCATGTAGGGAATATAACACAGTAAAGCCATAGGAAGTTTTTTTAATTCTAAAATGAATCCATAAACAAAATTCTTTTAACTTTCTTCCAACCAGCAATTCTTGGTTCTCTGTACAACTTCCCTCGTGTTTTGGGGTTTGGTGATTTGGCATTTTTTGGGGGAGAGATGTCCTTTTTAATGTCAAAGGACTAATGTTCCACAGTGTTTTAATCTAGGACACAAATTTCCTTGCTGTCAAGTAAGACTAAACACACATAAAGTTTCACAAGAACAGTTTTACAGAGTGACTGGCAACTGTGCATCAATATAACAAAAGCCTTCGAATAGATGCTCCTCTCAAAAATTAGGAGTTTTTTCCCCACAAATTTTGAGGTATTGCATTAATGTAAGTGGCTTTAATGTCTTAAAATGCCACAATGAAAAGCTTCCAATATTTAAGCTCAGCCCTTGAGTAGAGTCAAAGCAATCTCTGACTGACACAGTGGCTAATATCCCACACTCAAGTTACTTTTTTCTTACACAATAACAATAGATGAAAAATTAAGGTGGAAGTACATGGCAGTTGATGAAAAACATCTTTGAAAAAAACCAAAAATTGCAGTGTACTGCACGATTCTCAATTCCAGTAACAAAGCAACTGCTTTTCATCATAATCCACTGGGGTATGGGCAATAACAGTCATTTAATATTCCAAAGCAATCCTATCATTCTACACAGGGACGGTTTTCTTAATAACATTACATCCAAAAGGCAATAAAAGATATGTTAATTGAGAGAAGGAGACACCAGCATGCTCTGAAAATAAACTTTGGGCTTCTCACTCAGGATTAGCTCCCCAAAAATAATCACTCCCCCAGAGGATCCAGTCTGGCCCTTGGACTCAGCGCAGGATCTGCTCACCCTGGGGCTGTTCGATGCTGCACAAGCAAACAGAGCTCTCACGCTCAGCTGAGCACTGCAGCTCTTTGCTGAACTGATGGCGGTGATTCAGGAGGTAGGGGAGCAGGACAGGATAAAGCTTTACAGGATGGATCTGCCTGAAGCCAGAGAATAAAAAGATTGAGATCTCCAGGGCTGCAGCATCTCACAAACCAGAAGCACTGAAGGGTGGAAAGACAGAGAAACTTCTCTCATCTGGCACACACAGATCCTTCACTTCAAATTAAACCTACTGTCACGGCTGTGTGTTCTGCTAAACACATCAGTAATATGGGTTAATTAAGAGAAATTATTAGTGTTGGTTAAAAAAAAAAAAAGTGCTTTGCATCTGCTTTCTTTATAGCAACATCTGTCACTCAGTACTGGATATATTTATTTTGCCATATGAACAGTTGTGTTTAAAAATAAACCAGAGTTTTGCCCACCACAGCACACTGGGGGTTAGGCTGTACGTGTTATCAGCCAATCCCTAAATGTTGGCACAGCATCTCACAACTATTTCACTTCTGTAACTTCACCTCTCCTACCCCCATCCTATCCAGAATATCATCACCATGCATCAACCTTTCCCACTGAGAGTATGTAAACTAATACATGCTAAGAAGTTTCACCAAAAAATAATAAACCCCTAAAACACCAGTAAAAATAATTATGACGTTATGTATCCTCCCAAACACAATCACTTAACCACCATTTTCTGCAGTTTTGTGAAGCATTTATACAACTGAGCACTATTCTGCTCTCCACTATTCTCATATGACTTGTACCCTGTGATCATTGAAGCCAATTAAACAAACTGGTTTATTGTTTTTTCTAAGGAAAGACGCAGCTGGTCACACAAGAGCAATATTTTGCTTTTCTTTTACTGTCACATTAAGTGTGACAGTAACAGCACAACAAGCTGCTGCCAAAACTCCACCTGGGAGCTCTCAATATACCTCAAAAAAATTTTTTTTGGTGTCAGTAGATGAGGCAGAATTGCAGCTATCAAGATGGGAATCAGCAAGGTCTAAACAGAATAAAGAATACGGAGTTGGGAAACTTTGCTTTTCTAACCTCTATTTCTCCTCTGGCTTTCAATTTATTCCATCATCTTGGAAGAACAAATTTCTCAGTAGCCAAGTTCCTCCACCTGTAAAATGTGATGCTTTCTGATGTGCAAGTGTCTGAATCTGTGTACAATTCTGAAATTGTGCTGTGCTACTTGCACCTGATTCCAAGTAGGAATCATGTTCTTGCTCCCTAAATACCACTGAATAATGGAGTTTAATACAAGTTTCAAAGTATGAACTAGTATCTGTAAATGTGAATGCAATTTTAAAGATGGGAGCTTTCTCCTCGATTACTTTTTCTTTTTAAAGATGGGAGGTGCAAGAAATAGCTTCTCTCTTTTTACTTTTCCGGTTCTATTTATAAGATTTGCTCATTAGCACATAAGTTCCCTCGGAGCTCTGCTCACCCAGCCCATGCATTGTCAGAGTGAGGTTACTGAAAAACAGGAAATGTGCCCTTACACTGCTGTGTCAGGGCTTATCTGCACGGGAATTAACTACTCCTTGCTCACCGACTGCTCATTAACTCAGAGTCACTAAAACCTCTGTAAAGAGTGGCTTCAATATTCCTTAAACCTTTGGTGCATCATTGATTTGCCTTTCTTTTATTAATAAACACCAAGGGCACAGCCAGATATTCTTGTGTGCATCACTCAAGGCAAATTCAGAAAGATAAAAACCCCAGGAGTTTGCTCCTGGCCCCTCAGCCAAAAAATAATTTTAGTTCCCCCTCCACAACACGGCCTGGGGTTATCAATTAATGTCCTATTTCAAAGCATTTCAGTAGAAAGTACAGCAACAAAACGATGCTGCAACTGCTCAGCACTGCCTCAAGTGCACAGGTGATCCATTCTGGAAGCTAAAAAGTTAACTTGATGAACAAAACCTTCCTGAAATTTTTCTGTAATTTCAAAAACAATCATTTCACTATGCCTGGGTAGTTTGGTGTGCTCTCTGCACAGCCCTCAGTGCTAGAAAGAACAAGGTGACACTTGAAATTTGCATCTCTACCGAAAAACCAACGGAAAAAGAATCACCTGATTTGTTAGTAATGACAATGCACATTTTTTCTTTACCGTTCCTAACTGTGAGAACTTAATATCAGCAGAATGAACCTGATTAGAGTACAGCTCACAGGGAAATGCTACCTACAAAACACCTGCACTACACTGCCACTTCGCCCAAGGTTTTCTGTCACAGTTTGGAGGAACTACTGTAAATAAAAAGGAAACAATAAAATAAATAATATACCCAATCCAACAAACTGCTACATATGATGATCAAAACCAAAGGCTCCGTGTGAATTACAGTATTCTGAATAAAGCTCATTGGAAATCACATTTCACAGAGCCCCTGATTTTGGAGGATATTTACTTCACAAAGAACATGAACCTCCATGTTCAGAAAAATATTTTCTCCAGGTAACCCAGAACTCCCATTTTGAAATCTAGACTCATATACATTTGCCTCATTTCATTTCTCTGAAGCGTTTTGGCAGTTTCCACATGTTTTTCAGTGAAACCTGTGAAAGTGCAACAAGTGGGAATCCATGAAAAGAGAGTTCGATACACTGGTCACAAATTATCTTCTCAGCCCACAAAAGCCACTGCAGGTTACTAAAAGATTGCAACAGAAATGCCCTTCCCCATGTGCTGGTAAAAGAAAACAGGATGGTACCAATCCATTCCAGACAGACAGGCTGCAAGCACTAAAAAAAACTCATGAGCCAACCCTTTCTTGCTTATTTATATCTGAGGTTTTAAGAACACTATTCAACATAGTCACTAAGATGACAGATGCTGAGCCAGACCCAAAACCTCCTTCAGACTCAAAATCTTGTCTTTTAACACCTCATGGTTACTGCAGAGCATCTGGAAAAATAATTTATTGCACGTATACAATAATAGGAGTGTTCCAAGTGCCGGGACACATGGAAAAATAGAAATACGCCTATTTTTAAGCAGGGATCTTACTGCTTTGACATGCCCTGCTTTGTGTTGAGTTTTTGTTGTGTTAAGCTAAGGGCCTGGTGAGGTATTTATTCCACAGGCTTTTCCTTTTCTAGACCTCTAGCACTCCAAACAGCGCACTGGGAAAAAATGCAATAGCAAAGGCTGGCCAGTGAGCGTAGGATTACTTCATGAACAGGAAAAAAAAAATCCACTGGATGGCCCCACATACTTAGAAATGGCAGGGACAAACACTACTTTTCTGTTCTAAAATATCTCATTGCAGAGGAGAATCTGAACTTTAAAGTCACATGATGATGAAACCATAGGTTTGCTAAACATGCAACGTGTATGGTTTGAATGACTTCAACCAAGTTCCTGTTTCCTTCACAGAACTGCATGTTTTTTTAGTCAGCAAGAGCTTGGATTTTTCACCGTGATGTACAGCAGCTGAAGAAGTTATTGTAACATACACACTCTGCTTTCTACAGAAATAGAAAGGGCTATAAGCTCCAAACAATAATTGTGTTTCATCTGACATTTCACAGTGAAAGGCTCAGCCTGTTGTTTCTGTGGAACGTTTCTCTGAAAAGGTAAGTGCTTTATATTACTTTGAATATGTTTTATTCAAGGGGCTCAAATAGTGAAGCTAAGGTTGTAATTAAAAGTTTTTAGTTTTCCCTTCTTTAGCAACACTTGATTTACACAGAGTAAAATACTGTATCTGGGACAGGTCCTCAGAAAGCTGAAATGGACAATAAAGCTGAAATTTGTGAAAAAGCTGGGCATGAAGTAGAGAAAATGGAAAGACTGTTTTCCATTAAGTACTTCGCTCCCGTTGAGCCAATGGGAGTTGCATGATGAAATGCTGTTCAGTGGTCTGGACAAACAACTCCAACCATTGCCTAAAACCAGTCTTTTTAAGGATGGACACTGCCAAATAATCTTAACCCCACTAGGAATTGTACAGGACAGGAAACACGTCAGTGGTGCTGCTCGGAGATCATGTTTAAGTTACTGTTAGTTCACTTATATTCTAGAAAAGTAAAAGCAAAAGCTTTCGGTTTCTCAGGAACTGGTTTCACAAGTTAAGGGTAGGATTTCTTAAGTCTTTACAACTCCAAATACTTGCCCAGGTGCAGGAATTGTGATCTTAGGAGAAAGATAAGTATAGTATCTCACATTTTAGTCTCTTACATATTTCAAGCTGCCTCCATCTTTTAATTCAGCAGAAGGGACATCTTCACCCCCGATCACATATTTTCACGAGTCCGTGCAGGACATCCCCACCGAGCAGAGTTTCACCAGCAATGCTATGTGCAGTGCTTTATGGCTGGATGAAAGAATATTTTCCTTCTAAAGGCTGGTGACAGAATGCAGAAAGACTGCCCTACCAAACCTTTTATAGAGGAAGAGTTCTTGCTGCCAGGGAGGAACTCCCCTGGTTTAGGAGCTCTTCCTTCTAGACTTTAAATAAACACAAGGCTCCTTGAAACCAAGCTCTCCTTTTGCAAAAGTTAAACATCAAAGTGGGGAAGGGATGGGGAACTCAAAGCCAATGAAATCTTAGGGACTAGGCCCTCTCAGTACTGAAAGGCCTTTCAGAATTTGCTATTTTTAAACTGCTTTCTGAACACTGTGCTCACTGTGTTGGAAGTGAAGGGGAATGTATTCGCTGTGCCTCAGAGAGTAAAAATCAAACATATTTAACTGCTGAGTGATGGGGGGGAACAGGGATAGAAAGAGGGAAAATAAAACAAGAAAAAAGTGAGGCCACATGAAGTTAATGAAGGATTTGAAACATGACTGATGGCCAATTAAAGTAAGGGGAACCTGAGATAAAGAGACAAAACATTGGAGCATGACAACAGAAGGAAAAATAATGCAAGTGGCACATTGCGAATTTCCCTCAGTAACTAACCGTACGACAAACAGAAATAGAGCTGGCTTCTGCCATCGTTACCGGTGAGTAAATGGAAATAACAAAGTCAGTTTATGTCATAGTATGTTGTGAGAGAAAAAAAATAATTCAGGTCTTGTAGTGTTTGCACTGCAAGCTGACAGACTCCACTAAACAGTAAAGGACTTGTCTGCTGTCATCATCCCCTCCACCCACACCACAGCACACCATAAACATTTTGTGCATTTTGGGGAAAAAAAAAAAAAAAAGGGGAAAAAAAAAAAGAAAAAAAAGAAAGGAAAAAAAAAAAAAAAAGAGCATGTCCCTGCAGTGAATCCAAGAACCAGACAAGAACTGAGGAGTACCAGACTTTCTCACAGCAGAGGAAAATTACATAATAAATTCCCTTTTTTTTTTTTTAACAATGGAAACCTCAAGTATTTAGACAAAAAATGTGTTAGCTCTATGAATATTCTGAAATAAAACACATGAGAAATAAACCACCCTCTGGTGCTCCCACGGAACATATAATTGTACTTTAAATTGAATTAAATTAGTATTACCGGGAGTCTATAAAAATTTGCAAACATTAATATTACTACAGCAGAAGTTGTGAGCTCCTTCATCTCACTGTTATTCTAAGCATGAACTTGATGCTTTGGGAATGTTTTAAAACGGGAAGGACAATTTCTTAGAGCTGCTTTACATGACAGATGAGCACCTTAAAGTCACAGGAATTTCTAAAGCCACCCATGTTGATGCAAACAAACGTACAGAGAGGTTGTGCCACTCCCAATCTATCAGCTGCAGAGGCTGCAAGGGACTCAGGCTGCTCTGACAGGGCCAAATTTATAATACAAATTAAAAAACCCTAATGCAGCCACTTCATGAGGTGGTGAACAGTGCATCTTGTAAAGTGCTGCACATCCTCGAATATCACTGAAATCACTATTAAGAGACAAAATATTGCAAAAAAATATTGTGGAAAGAAGGGGAAGGGAAAGGAAGGAGGAAAGGAAGGAGGAAAGGAAGGAGGAAAGGAAGGAAGGAATTGCATTGTAAGATAAGGCTGTAAATCAGAAACATATAGATAGGTGTGACCCTTTTAGAGAGAAGAATGCACATGGATCAGTTTATATGAAGAACTGGGCATGGCTGATTGCACCCCCTGCACACAAAAATTGCACCTTCCCTGCCACAATCTGAGCTCCAAATTGCCATTTGCTCGTTTAAATAGTGAGACACCAGAACCAAATAAGAAGAGTCTGACATTATCACTGTGATTCTTTGATTAAGCTTCCAGGAATAATGTAAGGGGAGGGGAAATTAGTAACTACAGAATTTACTTTAATCTTATTTGCCAAACTAAAAATATTTCAGAATAAGCCATGAGCTGCTAGGAGATATTTTTATTGAGCACGTTATTGAATTCAAACAAGAATTATGCTCACACTGACTAGCCACAGCAAAGCTGTAAATAGCTTGCTCTTTTGGTAAAATTTTGTTTGTGTCGGGATCCTAAGGTGATTTTTGGGACATTTCCCTTAGAACAGTGGACCTAAAAATTTCTCCTTAGCTCAGAATTTTAATACTTACACTGACTATAAACATACAGTTGCACTGTTATTTCCCCCAAGTGAACGTGTTAATTCTAGGTTATTCTAGGAATAGATTAGTTTAAATCCCTCCTCAGATAAGGTAATTTAAAAGACATATACTTAGGTTAGGATAATAATATTTAGATGGAGAGGAAGCACCAATGTTAATTATTTAACAATAGTGTTAATGTCTGTTCAGTTACAACTGAAACTGTCTCAGGCACCAAATGAAGGCAGGACACATCCTTGGCCTCTGCCTAACCCTGTGCTGGTTCCTCAGTAACACACCACAATGTGCAAACAGGTGGGGACAGAAAGGGAAACCAAGATGATGCCCTTGCTTGCACAGCAAGTTGCAGCTGCTGGGATGTGCTGCATTAAGCCTTATTTTCTCTTAAATGCCCAAGGAAGATTGAAATAAAATTAAAAATACATTACTATGGTCAAAATTGAACCCAGTATCAGTACCAAGGCCAGGTCCCGAGCAAAATTATTCAAGTTTTGGCGTATTTTTTCCCCCTGTAATTTACATATATATATATAAGGTCATATGATTTCCTGTCAAACCCCAAACTACCTCCGTTGTTTCCTCTGCAATGATGTTACCAGAAAAGCTGAATGTTGCTAAATTATTCTGAGACTCTCTGCAAGGACAGCGAGCATAGTCAGTTGGCCCATGGCGTAAAAGCTGTTGAGAAAGTAACGAAGTTTTTCACAGCAACAGAAGTGAATTCTTACATTCTGCCAAGGGTCTGATGGAATTTGCAGGTACCACTGTAAGCTCTAAATGTGAACATTTCTTAACCCTGAATCTGCAGGGTGGGAGAATAACAACAAACTTTCACGGATGCTCAAGTGGTCACAATCCTTCACCAGATTAAGCTTCAAATCTCTAACAGAAGGTCGAAATTTGACTTACACCATTTCCTTTCTTCTTGAGACTTTCCCCAAGTATTTCAGAAGAAATTAATTGTAGAAGTTAAGAGTTTCACACACAAGAAGTGATCGTATTTACCAAACTATTTTTAAGTTTCAAAATTACATAGACTCTTTAATTGCTTCAGAGACTTGTGCCACCTTTGTCCATCAGTTCTTTCCACCAGGATATACACCGGACAGTCTAACCAGCCAACCTTTCCCCTCCTGCAGGACCACCTACAACACCAAACATTTTCCCTGGGTTCATCAGTCCTTCCTGCCGTGGAATCTCTCAGAAAATAACCTTTTCTAGAAAGCAAGAAACTTTGCCTTTAAAAGAGCACAAAGAACACTGCTGAATCAAAACATAACTCCATGCTTTTCTATAAATGAAATTATAATTATATAAGATTATATACACATTTAATCAAAGCCACTTTGATAAGTCAACTTTTCTAATTAAAACCAGTATTCGAATTCCAATTTTGAGGAGAGATTAGAAATATCAGAAATGTGATGTAGTGTCAGAGGTAACAACCATAAATTAACTGTCAAACAGTATTAAAACACTGACTTATCTATAATGAGCACTGCTTAAAAACATTAATGCATCTTTATGAATTTTTACCAATTTAAAATTACTTTCACTTCAAGAGTTAACATCACTAGAATCCCTTTATGGAAAAGGCATTATGTACAACTAAGGACGTAGATTCTTGCCACTATGACTTATGGAAACTTCTATAAGGAGAACTTCATGGTGCTTGTTCAGACCAGCTTTATGTCCAACAGAACAAAGCAAAACCATCAAATTCTATCACAAAATTGGAATTCTTGTGAACAAAGAAGGGTTTTTTCCCCAGAAAACACTCTGCACTATAAAAATGCCTATTTAACTTTTTCCAGTACTGAGGAACATCTTTAATCAGACATTCCAAATTACTTAGGAATGGTGGGTACATTTGCTTATGTTTAAATATATTTATTCTTTGCTACTAAAAAAAGTATTTTATTTTCTGCATCAATCAGTACAAGGTGCACAGAAATTTCCTCTTAGAAATTGAACTAATTATGCTTTTAGGTGGTCTGGAAAATGTATATATCTATATCCATTACAGTGTTTCACGAGTACATATTTATTTTCTCATAAAAGCTTTTTGGCTTAAAAAAAAAGAGCCTCCAAGCATTTATACTGCAGCAAAATCATTATATCAACATATCACAGAGTCATTACAGCTAACAGCCTATCCATATTACTCTCAAAATTCCCTATTTCCAGGAATTTATAATGCAGCTGTAATAAATGCTCCTCGGTAAAACTTTATCAACAGGTTTATAATGCACCAGTAATCGTTTTCTCAAAGTTGAGCATGCAGAAAAACATTATTTTTTGCCATTTTATCCAACAGATACATCTAAGAAATGACAGTGTTATTAATGTGTAAAGATGGTTTAGTATAAAAGCGGTTTGTTCATAACAGTTCTTAAACACTCTCATTAATTTTATATGGGCTCCTCAGCACAGACTGCAGTTATGAAAGGCTTCTTTTCAGAACAGAAAGGAAGCAAAACCAAAACAAAGAAAGGAATGTGGCTCGTGCCTCATATTGTGATTATCTTTGCATTTTCCTCAGTATGTGGTGTGAGACTGCAGCTGGTTTCAAATGATAGAAAATTCCCACCCTTGTGGCAGGACAGTGAAGCTTTTTGTGGCTGGAGCTGCTGCCCACACCCTGGACTGCCCTGCAAACAGCCTTAGCCTTTTTTGGCGAGATGGAGAGGAAAAGCAGCTCCACCTAAACAGAGCCAACTCCCTCCTCACCCTCTGAACAGCCAATATTCTGTATATTCCACATGTGTGTGCTGGATCCTGGCTGTCTACAAAGCTGAGCTGCAGAAAGTGAGGAAAAAGGGGCAGTGGTAAGGGTAGAAACCACATCAAAAATAAAAAGGCAGATTTCTGTGGCTGAAAATATTACCCAAGTTAGCTTGAAATTAACACAGGAGTGTAAAATCCACCAAGAAATTACTGCATTTATTCTGAACAAACGGTTCATATGCCTGACTGCACATAATATATTTAATGCACAAATAGGCATTAAAACTGTATCTTAAAACTTGTTTCACCTTCTTTTTTCAGCTCAGTTTCAAACACGGTTGAACAGGAAATAAGCACAGCATGGAAAGAAGGATGACTTCTCATAACATGACATGGATCAGCTACCCAAGCAAGAGCCAGCCTTTTGCTTCCCAAGAGGAAATCGAAGCCTTCATAGCTTCTCAGAACATCATCTCCAGAGTTATGCACTGTTACATTGCCTTTTTTGTACCCACGGGATTAATAGCTGGCATATGTATTTTGATCATTTTCATAAAGAATTATTTGCAGAACAAAAGAGAAAGCTTGGACTTACTTCTTCTACACTTCACCATCAGCAATATTATAATGATTTTTTTATCATTTACTGTCATCACCAGACCTGACTATTTAACAGCAACCCACCTGGTCTGCAGCGTACTATCATTTTTCTTCAACTTCGGCTATTTCAATTCTCAGTACGCTTTCATTTTGACACTTCTCACACTATTACTGGAGAGATTTCCACCACAGGCTGCTCTCTGCAAAGCCACCCAAAGACCCATGTTGTGTGTTGGGCTTGTGATTGCATACACCTTCTGTCTGTCCCTGACCGAGGCATTGCTAATTGGCACTGATAATTACCAGCGGGAAGCGCTCTGCCAGTTGGATCCGTTATTTGCGTGGCCTGACTACGAGATCGTCAAATTCACCTTTGGGTTTGGGATCCCATCGTTGCTTCAGATCCTCTCTTTGGCTGTTCTCTGGGCTAAGGAGGCTCCTGCTGGAGCTCCAGCCTTGCGGCAGCACATCCATACCTACCCCGCCGTGTACGCGATCGGCGCGACGATATTTATCTGCCACCTCTTTTATAACATCATGATTCTCTTCAGGACGGCGCTGAAACTACGGAGGAGCATTGGCACTACAGAGAACGAGCTCGTGATGAACATTGCAGAAATAGTGCTGTTCTGTGAGAGCTGTGCTAGTTTGGTGGTTATACTTTGTTTTCACAAACCGTGCAAGGATGAATTGCTTAAAGTCATACAAAAGTGTCGGAGGAAAACCGGCGCCAGCAATCACCTTGAAATACCAGAAACAACCAGGACCCATCAAAGTGGGTCTCAGTAGTACTTGCTGTTCTAAACAACTGTCAATCAACTTTTTAGCTTGTTTGCGGGTTTTGGTTTGGTTTTTTACTTCTTCGAAAAAGGGCAATTGTTCCTTCTTTAGAAGCCAAACTTGGCCTATCTTACAGCTACCAGTACTAGAAGAAAAAAGATGGTCAGTTCTGGTACTTACGGTGAGAAAACATCCAGGGTCTGGGGCTGTTTGGGATTTTTTTCATATGTACATATCTATTTAAATAATCTATTTTTCTGCAAGCATTGCTTCAAAGTCATGTAGAAAGATGAGTATTGTTGCCATAGAACTGTGCTTCTGCAACAATATCAATGCCCTAGCAAAGCTGCAAGCAAAAATGTGGCTGAAAGCAACTTTGAACAAAGGTAAAAATCCACAGTCAGAGCATTTTCTGAGGTGTGCTTCCTCCTTTGACTTCCTACTCTACAAACTACTTACTTCTAAAACATTGGTATATAACTGGTATATATAATTACAGCAGCAGCAGCGAAATTTTTGTCTGAATTCCTGTGCCAAAAAAAAAAAAAAAGAAATCAAATTAATGGAAACACAGGTCCATAAAGGAAAGCTTTGGCTCCTTTGTGAGGCACTGAGCTGGAAAGATCAACAGGATGGCTAATTAAAACTTTGTGCAAGAATGAAAGCTTTTTGTTAATGTACTCTCAGCTTCCACTTTGCATTTAGATTTACAGCAATTATTGATTTAAGCCATTCCTGATGAGTTCATTCAGAAGTATGAAGTCGTTGGAGAAGCCACGTTCACTAATACACTAACTGAAAAACAGAGAAAAGCCAGCCCAAAACAGCAGAACTGAGGTGTGTTTTTAAGAAGGCAAACAAAACCCAATTCCCAGTTCCTAACTGGAATCAAGAGACAAGTTAGAAGCATTGTACATTTAGATGAGAGTTGATGGGTAAATGGTGCAAAAAGGGGGAAAAAATCTGAATTAGAATAAAATAGCTGTGGTGCAGGAGTTTGGATGAAGGCCTGCAGGACCAGTAGCTGATCCAGGCTGAGATGTGGGTGCAAAGATCTAAATGCTTGCTTTGAGTACATTGTTATTGCCACCAAATCTGGCCAGGAGCCACCTTAGGCATTTGGCTTCGGCTTCATCTTTTCCTCTCACAGAGGTGGAGAGAACAGAAACAGGAAAAGCACAAAATTGTACTAAACTTGGATAATGACGTGGACTTAGACTGCAAAGTTATAAAAATACAGCGCCGTGATAAGGAAGGCTCAAGTAACTTGCAGAATTCTGAGAAAAGCTATTTTGATGCTTAAATCTGTGCCGTTGTATGAAACCTGGGTGTTAACAAAACTAACAGGGTTTTTTGCAGTTGTATCCTTTGAAAGATCTTCCTGATGGGGTCCAGATTTGTGTGGGGAGCTGGTGTAAATCAGCATGGGCTGCCTAAGGGATAAAAGCAGGAACTGATTGATAAGGATGAACATCTTCCACAAAACAACAGCCAAGTGCAGAAATGGAAGAATAATAATAATACAAAATACAGATCTGCTATCTTGAGATATGGATCTAGGCTTAGACATCCCAGTCCTGAAATGTATGGACCATGAGTGTACCACAAGCAAATAAAGGGCAATATGTAGACCCACTATGACTGTAAGGACCAACATTTCTGCAAGATGTAAAAATCACCTGCTAAGATGTCTGCATTATATTGTGTCAGCCTGTTCCCCCATTCAATTTTGTTCTGCTGCCAGCACGAACAGATGGGTAATTAAAGAACTCCACATATAAGCAGATCATTATACAACGTGGTCAGAAAGGAAGTACGTCGATAAGAATCATCTCTTTGAACACAAGAGCCAATTTTATACTTGTGAAAGGAATTCTCAGATGTCATCAGAGGTTTTGTTTTGCACCTGAGAAGAGGGAGATTAAACAACATGGACCAAAGATCAGCCTTGCAGAAAGAAGCTTGAAGAGATGAGCTGTAAGAGCTGCACATCAGTGGAAAAGCTGACAGACTGAGTGAAAGAATATGTCAGAAGATGCAAGCTGTTTATCCCAGCTCAGAGAGTCATAGTTTCAGCTGCACCATGGATAAGGAGTACAGGAATTTCCTAGTACAGGAATTACGCAGGAACAATTCTACTTTATTTACAGCTTCCATATATTTTATATTTAAGGATGAAAGAATAAATATTGTGTTGTTTCTGAGTCCGGAGTTACTGTGAAAGGTGCCTAAAAGAAAACCTAGTCAGTAAAAGTTGCCTGGGACCTGGGAGCTGGTTTGATGGAGAGGGAATCCCAATAATACACCAGTGAGGAGTCAGGAGGTGAAGGTGCTTCACGATACACTCAGCGAGGTACACAGCTCGAGCAGAGCCATAACTGAGTATCTCAGACAGATAAAACCTGTAGGGATCCACTGTCAGATCTAGGATCTGAGAATGATCGTCAGAATGAGCTGCTGTGGGTGAGTCTGTGAGCAGGTAAAGCTCCTGGCTGCCATCTGTGAGATGTGAGTAAATGTACTCTGGTCTCCTCCCCGTCCACGTGGAAAAAACCTGAGTATTTTCTGGATGGCTGGTTATATTGTCATAAAAAAATATCTCTGTACAGTGAGAAGACTTTGAAACTGCATATGAGAAAGCAAAGGTAAACAGGAGGGAAGAGGTTTAAAAATGCAAAACGGTAACGCAAATAGTTGTGAGTATAAATTTTAGCAAAACAGAAACATTTTCATAGAATCATTCTTGATAAAGTCAGAGCTTACATTAAAGTTTAGGATAATGAACATGTGGTCCTAGAGAAAATCTACTTGCATTCATCTAGAATATGAGAGTGAACAACCCTATGTGCAAGAGGGAAAAACCACAAAGTCTCCTAAAATCCTTCTATTATAGTCTGATATGAGGGAGAAAAGAGCAGCTTGGACTAAGATTAAAAGTAATAATTTTTAAATAATTAGTAATCCAAGGAGTATTTTTAAGAACAAAATTAAATCTCCATGCTCTGAGACCTTTTTTCCCTTATGTGAGCAGCAGCTCTGTCGAACCCTTACTTCTCCCAGGCTTCACTCAGGTTTGAACAGTATGTTCCAGAAGAAATACAGCATATATTTTTATAGGCAGGCTGTCAAAATTAAATGAAGGGATATACTGGAAAGTTCAAAGAAGAATACTTTACTTCTGTACTAGTAATATTTGTATCTTTCCAAGATTTTGGTCTGCATTTGAACAAAACGCTTTGTTCAGTAGAAGAGAAACGATCAGGCTGCTGAAGTTTAAGCAGGAATTTCTGAGTTGGTAACATGTTTTGGAAAAAAACTCAGGACTCATCCTTACTGAACCAGCTGGCTCAAACTTGATCTGATCCCACTGCAAACAACATCTGAGCTGGAGACTGGAAGTGCACACTTGAATCATAACTTGAGCTGCTCCATATCCCTCTAGGTATTACTAAACTTGCCCTTGGTTACATTCTAACATTAAACTTTTAGTCACTGAAAGGGCACCAGTATTATTTATCTTGATTTTGAGGTAGCTGCAGAAGATTTGGGACAGGGTGAAAGCTCAAGCAATTCAGCCAAAGTAAGTGCTCTCTACAATGTGCCCACCATATATGTTGACTGACAAATAAATTCACTCATGGACAGAATAAAAGAATGCATTTCACTTCCATGGTACAAAGTGTCCAGCAAAGGACTGCCAGACTCAACCACTAAAATAAAAATGAGTATAAAATAAAAAAATAATAAAAATATAATATAATAATGTAATATAATATATAATAATAATATAAGTAATAATAATTTAAAAATAAAAGAATGCATTTCACTTCCATGGTACAAAGTGTCCAGCAAAGGACTGCCAGACTCAACCACTAAAATAAAAATAATGGATGTTTTGCAAAAAAAAAAATTAAATAGCATTTTAAAAGAGCCTGAAGTCCTATAATAGGGCTTTGAGCAATCTGGTTTAGTGGAAGTGCCCCTGCTCATGGCAAAGGGCTTGGATCTAGATGGGTTTTAAGAGCTCTTCCAAATCATCCTAGGAGTCTGTGATCTTCCACCTGAAAACATTTTGTGGCCCAGCTCAGTAAAATTTTTAAATTATCCCTCAAAAGTTTTGCAATATATGCTTTAAGAAAAATAAAAAAGTTTTACCAGAATAGTTTGAATGGGTTTGAATGGGCGTTGTCCCTGGCAAAAGGCAAAGTCTGAACTTTTAAAAATTATTTTTAGTAAGAAAAATGCATTCTCAGAATTATTGGCAACTGAAAGGCCTAAATAAACAAAATACACTCCATCCAAGGTTTTCTGCAGGCACAGAAACACAATTAATTCCAGCTCAAACAAAGTTTGATTATTTGCAAGAAAGATTATTTGCTACTGAGACTGGACAGGATAAAGTATGAGTGCTCTAGAGCAGGGTAATGGATGTTGATGTCATTCAGTGGTTGAAAAAGGTGAGAGAGAATTTGGACATCAGTCTGCTGGGAAAACCTCATGAACAGTACAACAGCATCTGTATTTCCTCTAGAGAGTTTCAGCAGAGATTCTTATACAAATCGTATTTCTTCTGCAGATGGTTGCATGCAGACTGTGTAAGCATTCCACCACAATTTTAATTTATGCTTCCTCCCCCTGCCATGCAATACAATACCTTTTTTCAGCTTTATATATCTTTGCCCTGATCTAGTTTCTCCCAGGACTCAACAGCTTCATACCCAAAGCACTTCTGACAGAATCCAACCCTCTCTTGCATGCTGGAGGGCTTATCCCTCTTACCCAGCTGGAGAGGCTGCCACAAGAGCTGAGATGCTGAACGTTGTTCCCTCCCATCCTCACACCTCCCACCTTCTTCCTCCTCAGCTGCCACCTTTCAGCAGCACAATAACAGGCACATATGTTGGAGTCTGCTAAATTGGACAGAATATCTCCTGTTCTACCCCACATTCAGCCTGTCGGTGCCCTGACGTGCATCACAACCACACCAGTGCTTCTGAAAGACTCTCTGGTGTCAGATGTTTACTGAGGTATTTACAGTGTTTCACACATAAAAATAATCCAGGAAAATTCGAAATGCCGGATTATTGGGGTCTGACATGACACAAATGCTGCTGCACCAGTTGCTTTCACACAGATTCTCAGCAACAATCACAAAAAGGTAATAAAGGTGGAACTTTAAGAGTCAATACTGTCACAACTCTGTGGATCATTAAGATCATCATTTACTCGCTGCAGAGTCCTGTGGAATACCTGCCACTGACAGGGACAGAGCAAAAGTACAATGTTCAGCAGCTGCTGAAATTACTCAGAAGCATTTTATGGAATATGGAAATGACAAACAGTGAGATTAAGAGAGATTAATCAGTAACAGTAATTTGACTGCATAAACAAAAGCCTGAAAATGCTGTGATCTGTTTTAGGAAACAGGATTCAGGGGATTTGCACGATCATCTCATAAAATATTTAGTGAAATACAGAACTCACTAATTACAATATAATAAGACAATATACAAAATTACCATAACAGTGAATATGACCTCTTATGCTTCACAGTTCTACTAGCACAGAAAACAGCAACTTCATGGGTCTTTTTAAATGGAATTTCCTAGCAATTCTGGAAGTATGGCAAAGTGACATATTTCTTACCATGAATTCAAACGAGAAAATTAGCATTCAGAATTATACATTTTAACAGCAGATCAGCTGATACTCACAGCTAGACAAGCAAGGACAGACAGACCAGCTGATGATCAAATCCAGGCCCCCATAATAACAACTGGCACCCAGAAGTGAACGTTACACATAAAGAAAAGTTAAAAAATCCTTCAGGCCCTTGTGAGATCAGTGGAAGCTCTGAAGAACAGAACTAACTGCAGCAAAACCACATGATCAACAAACAACAATAAAGACTCTTTCTGATCCTGGTCTTTTATGACAGCAAAAAATTAAGACCTTCAAAGCTGGTATCACAAGATTTTTCTAACATTTACATTATTCCAGTCCTACAACGCCATCATATTTGTACACTTCTCAAAGCAAAACACTTTAGGCTCTGTCCTCATCATCCTGTATTAAAACACTCCACACACAGTGGGTAACTTCTGTTCAGAAAAAATTTCACCAGCATCAATCTGCACAAACCTTCTTTTGATCTAAATAATAACTGATTCCGAAACTGTTTGTGAAGAGCCATCACGCAAGAGCATCTTAAAAAACCTTTTTACTAACACTGCCAAAATCCTGTTCCTATGCACAGCGTGGTAAAAAAGTTGAAAAAATAATATATTTGCCTCAATGAAAGCAAAGTGCTTCTGCTCCCAAAGCCACTCGTGTAAAGAACCTCTGCTTTACTTTTCTACAGAGGTCCTTTGCAATCTAAAAAATATTTGACCACTGTAATTGATGAGTACGTTGATTGTACTTCTACTATATGACATATGAATTGCTTACTCCACACTTTTGAAAACTGTCACATTGTCCTCCTGAAGTTCTAAATGCTGAGATCCCGTTCATCTTATTCCACAGTACAGATTGTACAGCAAAGCCGCTCACAGTACCTAACCTTCGGGTATCAGATCAATACAGCCACAGAAAACTACTTCCACAAATAAAATATTGCTCTTTTAGGAGGAAGGTTTTACTTTCTTCCCATTCTGAGAATTCTGGCCACCAGTAGGTGGTGTTACTGGAAATGTCAAGTAGGGTTTTTTACCCCCTGCGGATGAAATGCAAAACTCCACCTGCAACTCTGGTGGTTTAATGCAAAACTGAGGCTCCTCATTCTCTGTAGAGTAAGCTTATTTTATCACCGTCATTTTGAGCTGAGCAGTTCTAAGAAGTAAGGGAATGACAACATATACCTGAAAATTTAAATGCAAACAGCAAAATGGGATCGACTTGAAGGTAGGAAAACTGAAATTTATCTTGTCAGTTTAGCAAATGACCCTTCTCAGATGGTTGATGTCTTCAATCAAATATTTCCCTTTAGATTGCCCAGAGGCTTTTAAAAAATAGCACAAATACCAGTAATAATTGCTTTGTATTTATATAAATATGCTTCATTGCAATTTGCAAATAAATCTCTTCATTATTGATCAGCTGAACTCTAGATTTGAACGGACTCTAAAACTTTAAAAAACACCAGAGGCAGAAAGGAGGGTGCCACGAACATCAGGCAAAATAAAACTGACAAACACGAGAGAAAAGATGCTTGAGTAGTTCTAGTAAGAAAAGAAGCCAGCAGAAACAGGGTTAATTGCAGCCTTATAAGGCTGTTCAGCAGCACTTCAACTGCACACAAATTAGAACAACCCTGGGAATCTATAAAGCTTGTTTTATTGCCAAGGACATGCAGCAAGATCTGCATTTTGCTCTCGTAAACGATCCTTTATTTAATACGTTTTAAAGCAGAATAGACTTTTATACGATTTTTTTTGTATTTACTGCTGAATCATCAACAGGTGGCATCCACTGCAGCTCTGCACACCTAAATGCAAGTTTTTTCACCGAGAGGACAGTGGAAGTTGGCACATCCATTACGTGGGCACCCAGCGAGGACCAGCCTGCTGCTGTCAGGAGGAAAATCAGCTCGGGAGAAATGGAATTAAGGTAAAAATAAATTGTTTCGCAGCACATAGTTACCTGTAGTGCTTTTAATTGCTTGGCTTTTGGCGGCCTTTCAGAGGTAATTAAAATCTGACCACAGACCGACCTTTTAAAATCAATTGCTCAGGCTGTTAACTTATCTTTTATTGTATTTAAATCTGTTTTACTGCCTTATTCACAAATAAAAGGATGTCACGTAAAGACAACAGTTTATGTCTGGCTCCCACAGCTGCTTGAAACAAACACCGAGCCTTCTTCTAATAAGTGCAATTTCATATGGGTATTTTAGCACGAAGATTTACACCATTAAATTGATTCCAAACACAGCAACAGGTACTGGGAACTCGCGCCGGTTTCATTAAGAAATAGAAGCTCTGGAACTCATGGCTTTATTTAAGTATCTGTAGCTATTTCTGATTATTTGTATACATTTAAGCAAACTCAGAGCTGTATTTCTGACTAAAAATATTCTAACGCTCCTACTCCACTAGTGGTCTGCTCTTTCCTCCCCCAGACTGCACATTAGCAGGATTTAAGTCATTAAAATGTGGAAATATGCATGAATTTTACTAGCAAACAATTTTTTAAAATATGTTTTCATGTAAATAAAAATCAAGGGTTTGATGGTAAGATGAGGATTAAAGCAATTGGAAATATTTAAAACTGAACACAAAATATCCTGGTTTGTCATTTTCTTGCTGTTTTATTTGTTTGGGGTGTCTTTTGTTTGGCTCTTTCTTTTTTTAAATAAACTTCTAGCAATGCTTGAAGTGCATAACATTCAACATTCAGAAGTAAACAAACCCGATAACTGGTATTTTCCATTACTACCCAGAAGTCAGTGAAACATAATAAAATCACAACGAAAAACAAATTGAGTATAATATTGTTGGTGTAAATCAATATGTTGCTTGTATTACCTTCATTTCTAAAATCTGCCTCTCCCTCCCATTGAAAGCAGCAGGAACTAACTACTTTCCATCTCTGCTGCCTTCTCAGCCACAGACTCTGTTATTTATTAGCCTTACAAGCTGATTAAATAAATATATATCTATAAATATATTAAAAATACAGTTTTTCTTTATTAGGCTAAACTGACTCATCTGATTTCTCTCTATTTCTGCATTTTCTAACACCTAACCCCTGAAGGTTACACACAATTTTAACAGACCTGCCCTCACAGTGTATTATTATCCAGAACAAATTTAAATTCTTTTAACTGAACCTTTGCATATTAAAACATATTAAACCTAACCATATTAAAACACGATGTTTCCTACAACCTCAGCTGTGATGTTGAGTTAGCAGAAGCTAATGGCACATGGAACAGTGCTGGAATATGAGATTAATCGTTTTCCATTTGCAAATTGCAGGTCCAAGGATGTTCATTGATTATTAAAAGAAAACAAATGGAGCTAAAATTCCACTGCCTTCCAACTGGCATGAAGAAACACTGCTGATGAAAAGCTTTTATTAAAGAGACCCAAGTACCATCATGGTAAAAAGATTCCTACATGATCTTAAGGCATACAGGAACTGCAAATTCTCTCATTTGCAATGTATATAGTGTCCTGTAAAACAAATTAAGACATTCACTATTTGTAGTGTTATATTTCAGTCAGTTTTAAGTCTTACTAATCTGACTTCTAAAGAGTTTTAATTTCCTATACAAAAGTCTGTATCTTTTTTCAATTCCAGTCAAAAATGGTTACTAGGAATACAGTTGAAACCAACCAAAAATCTGATTTTTTTTATATTGCCACCAAACTGTGAGTACTAATATCTTTTCTGCAGATATTTTAACCATGGAAACTTATTCTGCCTCAATAGCACCTGTTGTATGTAACAGCACAACTTTTAACCTGAATGGATCCCATTTGTGTAACGAAAGCATATCCTCTAGATTAGCTGACAAATCAGAACACCAACAATATGTTATTGGCCTTTTCCTATCGTGTCTTTACACAATATTCCTTTTCCCTATCGGTTTTGTAGGAAACATTCTGATACTGGTTGTCAACATTAGCTTTCGGGAAAAAATGACAATCCCAGACCTTTACTTCATAAACCTGGCAGTGGCTGACCTCATTCTGGTGGCCGATTCTCTCATCGAGGTGTTCAATCTCGACGAAAAGTATTACGATATCACCATCATTTGCACCTTCATGTCTCTATTCCTCCAGATCAACATGTATAGCAGCATTTTCTTTCTGACATGGATGAGTTTTGACAGATACCTGGCCCTGGCTAAAGTAATGAGGTCCAACCTATTTCGCACAATGCAGCACGCCAGGCTGAGCTGCGGGCTCATATGGATGGCTTCCATTTCGGCAGCTCTAGTGCCATTCACGGCCGTGCACTTACAGCACACCGGAGAGGTCTATTTTTGTTTCGCAGATGTAAAAGAAATCCAGTGGCTAGAGATAACCCTGGGGTTTATTATCCCCTTTGTGATCATCGGGCTTTGTTACTCATTAATTGTTCGGGTCCTTATAAAAGCACACAAGCACAGGAGTCTCCGTCTGCGGCGACAGAAGGCTCTGCGCATGATTTTTGTTGTTGTCCTGGTTTTCTTTATCTGCTGGCTCCCTGAAAATGTCTTCATTAGCGTCCAACTTCTCCAGAGGAAAAGCGAGCCCGTCTCTTCAAACAGCCCATCCTTCAGGCACGATTACCCTTTAACAGGACACATTGTGAACCTAGCAGCTTTTTCTAATAGCTGCTTGAACCCCTTAATTTACAGTTTTCTGGGGGAAACCTTCAGAGACAAACTGCGGCTGTACATTGAACAGAAAACAAAAATGTCAACACTGCACCGCTTCTGTCAGGCTGCTTTAACGTCTGTCATTCCTGACAGTAATGAGCAATCAGAAGTCTGATTTAGTAGCCCTTGTATAAAACATATGACTGTGAAGTTGTGCAAATAGTGAACAAAATGCTTGCTACTAACAGAAGTGCATTTGTGTGCGCGTGTGTATATATATATATTGTATCACTCTACTGAGTATTGAAGGTTTATATTCAAAATGTTTTTATGACGACTTTAATGTAGAACAATATGTTTTAGTCAGATTTATATTTAATTACGAACAGGATTATTAAAAGCTGCGCACTGAAGGAGCTTTATTTTGTATTATACATGTATGAATGACAATATAAGAGAAAATTTTATCAAGTTAGGAAGACTCGAGATGTAATCTGATTATCAGAGATGATACTTTGCTGGTGTATATAAGGTACTTCCACTGAAAAAATGAAGCTGCCGTAACAGTGAGGAAAAATCATTACAACATATTGATGTGAAGATGCAGAAAACATTGATTTTTTTCATCCAAACATGTTAAGATAAATGACTTTGCTTACAAGAACTACATAGTACTATCGTCACTGTATTCCAGCATGTCTTCCATGATTAAGTTTTTTAATCTTAATATAATCAAGCACAGTGGTGATTTTTTGTCTCCTAAATGTAATCTACTGTTCACATCAGTACTTGGTCAAAACCAAAATCATCTGTAATTATAGTGCTCATCTCAAAGAATTCCACAGAAGCAAAATGCAGTGCTTCATTTTGCCTTTCAAGGACTGACCCAAAAGATCTCTCCCAGGACAGATATAATTGGGCTTTTTGTCAAAAATGCCATTGCACCTACACTGTGCACATTCACACCTGCTTTCAGATTTGAGTGCACATTACACGAGATCTCTTCACATTCAGCAGATCTGTTTTGATTGCCAGAACAAAATGTTTTGATTTTTAAGCAAGAGTCACTTTCTGCAAAAGATATTGTAGATATTGTGTAGATACTGCTTATGAAAATGACAGAAGCTTCCATTTTTAGAAAGGAAGAACTCATGTAATGGAGAGTGTGATTAGTGACTATCAGACCTGAAATTTGTGCACGTCCATCCCACCTCCAGAAACCATAAGCCTTTCAAGATTGTGAGGTGAATGTTGGGTGCTTTGATTATTTGAAGATTAATTATACTAAGCAAACAAATGATAGCACCACTTACTGGAAAACAATAGTGTTTCTTTTCTTCTAGCAAATAATGGGGTTTTAAATCTGATTGATGTTTAGCACAGGTTACTCCTGAACTTGTTCAGAGGAGGCTATAAAGTTCCTAAAGATTAGTGTGCAAGATCATTAAAACATCACTTGCTGCATCTCTCAAGTGAATAAACTCATTTCACTTCTGTGCTTATTGACTGAAGCACCAAAACTCAGCAGAATAAGATGTTCTATCCTATTTTCAAATGACATATATTAATTAATTAGCACAATGACAGATTTTAAAGGATTTTTAAATGTAGACCTTTAAAAGAATGACTAAAGCCACTAAAGCAATAAAGAAAACAGTGAAAACAATGATTCCACTCATATTTCTCATGAAATATCTCTAGTTTCCTAGTGGAAGTTTTGGTCACAAAAGACTTGACCTATAAACAGAAAGGCCACAAGACGATGATAGCTGAATTTGAAATAGATAGTTGGATATTCCTGCAGCTCCAACAGGAACTGCAGGGTGGAGTCTGAGGCAATTGCAGATTATTTGCAAGTGATCGCTAATCACAGTCGAAGGAAAAATGTCCTTTAGTCCCATCCTCCCTGCAGAACACCAAACAGATCTCTCAAGAAAGATGCAAGCATAGCACAAGTTGCTAAAAAACACTTAGCAAGGCATCTCACACCACAGTGCTGCATCACACACAGCCCTTTTTCCTCAGAATTTTCCCTTCTGGAATTAGCCACAATTACTCAGGTCCTGTGGACTGCCAATAGACATTAATCACACCATTAAAGATGGCTATTTCAGTCCACAGCCAACTGAAGGACGGGATAATTGACTTGGCAATGCAATTCTGAGGAGCAAAACCCATCTCGAGCTTACAGATGTGTTAGGTTTGTGCGATCCTGACACTTGCCATGAATAAATAGCTTTTTTGAGGTTATGGGAATACACTTTCCCAATAGTAGTTGTTGCTTATTTTGGTTTTATAGGAATAAGATCCTTTCTTCTCCTTCCTCCCAATGCAGGGATCACGTTTGTGATCAAGGCTATGGCAGAAGCCTTTCTACTGCCCCTGTAGAACACAAATCAAAAAAGACTTTGTGCAGAAGCTTGTAATAATAAACAAACAGCAAAACAAACTACAAAGTCGTTTGTTTCTAAAAGTTCAGATTCAGTAATGCACAGCAAAATCTAGGGAAGCTCAGGTTACTATAGCATGAAGAAAACCATGTTTACTCAACCCAAAACAACCTATTGCATGTTTAAAGCCAAATTACAAACCTAAAATACCTGATGAGTTCCCTACTGCTGGTATGTTGGAACAGGCTTATGAACCGTGCCTGAAATTACTAAATTTAAACATACTTCTTACTTTAAATGCAAAGCACTCTCCCAGCTGAAAAAACTGCATACTTATTCCCAAAGCTTTTTTTTTTAAACAGTGACTCTGTACAAAGTAATATTTACAGAAATGTCATACAATTTCCACGTATTTATGTACACAACATGCTTTCTGCAGCCCATCATCTTGCAATAACTTGCTACTGTGCCTTACCCATGGACCAAAAAGATTTCAGCCTGATGTGCCATTTTCTTTAATCTCAAAAAACATAATCACTGGTAAATAAAATCTTTTCTAGAGTGTACAGGGAAAACAGAATAGGAGCAAGAATTTTGATACAACTTCTTCACTTTCTTCTCTGGTCTCTCACAAGTTGTTTAATTGCTGAATTTCAGGAAAGGATTCCATATGCCTTTCTAAAACACTGGCCTGCTGACAACTATGAGATTTAAAAACCTGTTTATCACAAATGCTTACAATCTTTGCTATAATAGTCTATATCAGGTTTCCAGACATGGAAAGTCTAGTATTAGAAAAAGCTCACAGAAAAGAGGAGGGGGAATAATCAAAGAATCCCTGAAACCATTAACTGCTTTTTTTAAAAATACCGTAGCACAAGAATGCCTTGAACACACAGAGTATAACTGAATATCTAGAAATAAATAAAAAATGCAAACAGCACAAACTAGCACCAATGATGCAAATGAAAGCAACAGGCTTCCCTCAGCTCTGTAAATGGATATGAGAAAAAGAGTCATCCAAGACCTCTTCAACATGTTAAAGAGATGTTGTAACTTTGCATTCTTTTAACAGTTTTAGGAGATACACTAAATACCAACTGGGCAGACACAACATCCACCTCTAGAAAATGCAAAGCCTAATGATAAAGCTTGATTCATTTATGAAAAGCATTACAGGATGGGAGGGCATGTGACAGAGAATTTGAATCAATGAGTCAGGCGATCCCAGATTCTGCTCAAGGCTTTGACATAATATGGGCAAGATGCAAGAGAAGTCACCTCTCCCTTCAAAAGCTTGGAAAAAAAAATTAAGCACGAAGTTTTACAAGAACATGCTTGTAAAATTTCAGACTAAGTATCTGTGTTTCAAACAAAATTCACTGGCTGTACAGTGCAGGCTCTAATCTTTTTTCCAGCCATCAAGTCGTGTTAGAGTATAACTGAATTTTTTCCCGTGTAAGGATTTTGCTGTATTCTCTCAGCTGTTTATTAAGATTGCAAAAGGGAAAAGGTTGTCTGGACAATTTTAAATGGTTAGGATTGTCACATAAAAAATGTGTTAAAGAGTGGTTTACCATAAGTAAAAGCATGTCAAGTTCAACCCTGATTATCATTAATTCCATTGGAACTTGTTTCTGCATAACTAAAAACAAGTGAGTGTATGAAGAAGCAGGCTTGAATTTTAATAGCTACTCATGAAAGTAAGCCAATGAATTAATTTGATTTTGATTGAAAACAACGAAGATAAGGGCTTGATTTGAATTTAAGGGACAGTATCCTTCCCTTTCACTCCAAGCCTTACCTTACCTATTCAGGCAATCAGACAAATATTTAAAGTTTTCATCACAGAAGAGCACAGGGCCAAATTCATTATTTGTCCTTTTTTATGCTAAAACTGCAACAACGTAATGGGGAACAAGTCACTTTTAAGACACACACAGAGAACACCTTTTCCCCATACCCTAAACTCTGCGCTCAGGGAGGTGTGTTGTGTTACATGCCCTGTGCTGTGTTTTTATTAAAGAGAGACACACCAGATATGAAAATCTGAACACCTTCCATCCATATTTACAATTTAGGCACCCTTCTTTCAACAGTATTGTCCAAACTACTTATTCCACAGTGCCATTTAATACAATACACTTTGAACCCTTGGGTTTGGGCTTTTTTTTAGACTTCCATCCCATCACACGGCAGCATGACACAGCCAGGAGCTGTTATACAGAATAAACAACTGCACATGGAGCCACCCAAGATGCCAACACAAGAGCAATGACCTCTCAGGACTGCAGACTCTACTTTCAGCACAGTTTCTTGCATGCTACTTCATTTATTTTACATATGTCCGCTAAATTCCACTAAAAATACATAAAGATGATTGAGTCTCACAAAGTCACCTGCGAGTTTAGAAAGGCTTTTGAAACTGTTCAGCCTCCATGATAAAACCACGTTCAAGTTTCCAACCTGTTTTCTCAAATTGTTCAAACAATCTGCTACAGGTACATACAGACATTTCAAAGCTCTAAATTAAACTACTGAGCTGTTCATTACTAAAAAGCAAAACCCTACCTTCTCAAAATAAATATTTAATGCAGCAGGGTAAGCCTTTCCAAAGGAGCAGCTTTCCTTACAAGCCCCAGCTCACTTGACCTGCAAGCAAAATCACTGAAAAGGTTTAAGACCTTTTCAAATTGCATTGAATGTGTTTTCTGGAAGGACTTTAAAAAAAACTGTGAGGGGAAAAAAGACATAGTACAGAAACAGGAAAATTATTAGGATATTGTTAAATTATCCTTAGAATTAGAGTTAAGGCGATTTTTACAGAAAGAGCTCAGTGGTAGAATTGCCCAATAGTGCTGGAGATAAATTTGTTTTCTGACTCAGCAGCAGAAATATTTCCTTTCCCAGGCATTCTCTCAATAGAAACAGTAATATAATGGCAAATAAGATTTTCTTCCTTTCATTCTCTCTCCATTCAGAACTACAAAAGAGAAATAGCCTGCACCTGATTACAGAAACCTTTTAACTCTTGTGCTCCAGAGCGAAGTGCACACAGCAACCTGAGAAAGAAACCAAGGAAAGAGCTCACTTAATGTGATAGTATTCCAAACATCCACCTGACAACTGAGTGTCAAGGTGGGAAGAAGACACAGACAGTGATGCGTGTGGGAACTTAACTTATAAATTTGCCTGGCTTCCAAAGACATTAAGTCAGAATAATTACTTCTGCTATTACAAGCTCATTCTCTAGAACAGTGAGAACCACGACATGTTATTTCTTGCGCTAATTAAAGCTGTCTGATGATGGATGGGTGACTGCTGTGGGAGCAGCAGCTCAGCCTTGCTGGCAGAGGTGCTGCTGGAGCCAACTTGGAGCACACAGAACCCAAGAGCATCCTGAGCCCAGAACAAGGGGTCCATCTCCTCCTGATCTTTTCTCTTCTTGACTCTCACTGAGACATTTCGGGTCTTGGCCAGAGATTTTATTCCAAGATCTATCGGCTCAGGACAGTTGATTGCGTCTATTCAAAGCTCAAACTAGATCATGACTTAACCTGGACAAATCTTTGTAAAGAAGACAACCATGCTTTAAGCAAAGCATGGTAAATTTTACAGTTAAAATACCCCCCAACCTCACAAGTTTATTAAAAGATGTACAGGCTTGAAAGCCATGAAAGATGGGCCTTTCATAATAAAATAGGAAAAGCTTGTCTATTCCAAAGGTATTTTTGAAAAAGAATCAGCCAGCGAGGTACGTGAAGGGTCCTAAGTTCACAAAAAGCCCACAAAAAGACCAATTTCAATGACCTTTGTATTGCAGTTCAGTACAACAGTTCTGGAACCACCCCGTTATTTTACAAGTGGGTAAGGATGAATAACTCCCCTTTCGGATTCAGGACATAAGGTAAGGTAGGATGGAATGACAGCTACTAAAAGCATGTATTTTCCATGGATACTTCAGATTTTCTATTCTCTTTACATAACCACTCTGCTCCTTTGAAAGCAATGCAGCTCTAAGCCCTCAGCACATTCTCTGAACAGCTTTGACATCTTTCAAACTCTGAGACAGTAGGAAGAGCTGTCTGCCCTTATGTATATGCTGCTTGCAATAGCCTGGTTTACAGATGCAAATTATTAAGATAATGCTGAGAAATTTAATAAAACACTGGTTGATGATCTTCCGTTTGATGTCCTACAGAACTCCTGTGGGATTCAATTAGGAATAGGTAAACGCATTCAAAGACAGAGTCTGGTTCCCCTGTCAAATACCTTCATGCTTGTACCCTCAATATTTCAGGCAGGTTCTAAAAGTCAAAAGATTAATTTTCTGTTCTAATTACTTGTTGGATGTAACAGACAAGCACTTTCTAAGTATTTATTAATCTGCGTGGCTTTGATCTAATACCCAAGAGCTATTTTATCTATGCTGTAATTTATTAACATACATAAATATACACTGATCTTTCATGTGGTTCACAATATTGCATCTAAACACAAAAGGTATTTTGAAGGAGGAAACTTCTCTTTCCCATTTATACTGTGGAAGCAGCCATCACCCTCCTTTTCTCTGCGCCAAAACATTTTGGGGGGGGGGGGGGGTAAATTTTTGAATCTATTTCATCAACACACAAAAAGTCGTATTGTATAAAAAACATTATACCAGACTCCCATATTGTTTAAACAAGCAGCAGCATTTCATCAAGGACGGGGCTGCTTTTTAGAATAAACATATTTTAAACATCCAAATCTGTGCCATTTGAAGGTTTTTTGAACAAATTAACATTAACAAAACAGTACTGAGAGCAATGAAGAGGAAGTAACAAATCCACAAGAATCAGGCCTTTATTAATACATTATACTACGCACACTTCCAAGTTTCAAGCCCTGTCTAGAATAATTGCCTTTGAATACCCATTTCTCTGCTCTTTATCCTGTATCTGAATGCAGCAAACATCCTTTCAAGCTTACAACTTCATTTCTTGCCAAGTGAATGCATTTTGTGAATTCAAACATATAACGGGATTTTTTTTTTAACTGAAGTCACACATATTTTGAGGTTTTGTGCCAAGTTTTCTATATTGAACAACTTGGGCCTTTTCCAGCAATTTTCATTGATGATGCGTCTCTCTATCAGGAATTAGAAGCCATCAGTACAGAGCCAGAATAAAATCATTATTGGAAAAAGGCAAAGAACAGCGTTCTCACTGGACTGGAGCTGGGTGACACAATCACACAGACCTTGCCTTTGCTCCTTCAACAACCAAACACTCAGTAATTCAACCCACAAGTGGGAATTCCGCCCTGAATTTCCATTTTGTTAAGATATCGGCAGCTAAGGCATGAAAGCAAGGATTTATACTGGAAATCCAACAAGAACCATCAAGGAAGGTCTCACCAGCAAGCAGAGAATGAGGGCTGAGAGGAAAGGACAAGTACGTGCTCCAAGAAGAGAAGGAAGAATTTCTCCTCTTAACAGCAAAGAAGGGACTGTTGTGTTTCACCACCAAATTCCCCATCAATTTAATACCCTGGCTTTGTTAATAAAAGTAGGGAATTAACTTTGATTAAGGCAAATACCCAGAATTAGCATGAAACTCTTGTTGGCCAATATGTAATGAAGAATGCACAATTCCTTTAAACACAAGTAAGAACTGCACCACATATTGTTTATACCAAACACAGTTGGGGACGTGAGCCTTTCGCCTGGGAAAACCATCTTCAAAGTAGCAACTGTTTTCCCAGCTGTGAATACTCTTTCCTGGGAAATCTATTCGTACCATTACAAAAATAATTTTCAAAGGAATGTAAAATTATTCAGCCTAATCTATGCACATCCATATTTCAGACACGATTCTGTACCTTCTTAGACATGTCTGTTTACAAAAGGCCTACTATTCTCTATAAACACTACATGGGTGTCACAATTAAATTTAGCTTTTTTTTAAAAAAAAAATAAATGTATGGCTAATTTAATAAAATAATTTGAAGCAACTCTATCAATATTCTGATGAAGAAGTGTTAGCAGGAAACACATGTTTCAGTCCCATAACCAGCTGCCCTCAAAGTTTGTTGTTTTGTGGTCGGTTGTTTTTTTTTAATTTTCCTAATTCGAGAAATATTGCATAGATAAGAAAGCAGATAAACCAAGTAAGATGTCACACAGTAAGCCATAAATGCCACATGGATTTAAAGCTTTCTAATTATTTCCAGCTATCATAAGGCCATCAAACAGAGAGGCACTAAGAAGCCAATGGGGCAGCAAACTTGTCCCTTTGTGCTAGTAAAAAACCCCAAATAACCCAAGAATCAACACTGAAAGGTAGCCCAAAGCAAAGAGAAATAGGCCCAACATTTTAATTATACACTGACAAAACCCAGCAGACTAACAAGAGCAGAATAATATCCATCCTGACATTTAACTTGGCCATTTTGAGAAATAGCTCCCACCCGCCTTTATCACTTTCTGCTGATGTATCTTTCCATCAAGGCACGGGGGGAGATGGAGAGATGGGGGAAGATGAAAGATTATGTCATCTTCTCTTCATAACATGGACAAAACTCTGTTTGCATGTTAAAAATACTTTAAATTGGTCAGAAAAACCTCAGTGCAAGATGAGATTCTTATTTTAGGAGCTTATGCAAAATAAGATTAACTTTTTGGAATTTATTTTCCTTTTTCTTTCTTTTTTTCCCCCCAATATTTAAGGGTTTTTTTATATATTCCTTGAGCAAAAATTAATAACCTCAGATGACACTAATGCATACAAATAGAGGAGTAAGCTAGTACAGCAAAACCAAACAAATGCAAGAAGAGTGGACAGTGGAATCACAATGCAAACAGTATCCAAAATACACTTTTTATGTATATAAGACACAGTTAATATTGGTAGCCTGGTAATCAGAAGAAAATCCTGCAACATCACACTAAGTTGTTAACTTCACGACATTTTTTTTAGGATGGGAAAATATAAACCAAGTTATTTTGATGGTTACAAGATAAGCTTCCCATTAATTAGAAAAATAAATTAAGGGAACAATAAAGGATTACTGAGTTTGTTTGCAAATCGTCCACAACTCATTATTTCAAGAACAGGCTTTGGGATGAATTAGTGGGTTGTCAAACAAATAAATACTCTGTCTGATGATAGCTTTACAGTATATGCTGGATCAGTTTGCACCAGTGTCTGGTTTGTGTTCATTAAATATTCAAATTACTAGCCCAGTTACCTGATTACAAACAGCATTAGAGATCATATCAAAGCAGCATTCCTAGTCCTTCCACAGAACTCATGCCCAAAATGTTTATCACCACAGCTTAAACATAATTTTATGGGGTTTTCCACTGCTACACGCAAACAGTGATTTTAAGGAGTCATTTTTTGTGGTTTGCTTTGCAGCTCAATATTTCTATATTGCTCTTTATGATAACCTCCAAAAAGCCGAACAGAAAAACACTTTCTTTACAAATTTTGCCATTTTCCATTCAGTAAACAGATCTGACTGTTTGGGCACCTGCACACTCTGATGAAAGAAACACCATGAGCTACTTGTTTATTTGCCATTGTTTGTAGTATCTGTATGGAATCTCAAAAATTACATTCCTTTCCCACTGATCCTGCCTTTATCTGAGGAAAATGTTGGTTCCTCCTCCTCCAGCCACTTGAAATGCTGAAGATAAGAAGGAAGTCCAAGGAAACACCCACTGGTTGTATGAGCATTACCTAAAGTACCCTTCAACCACGAACAAGGGGATTTGATTTATAAAGATTGATCGTCCTTTAGTCATTGTAATTCTCCTCGAAGTTACAACGTTTACTAGACTAAATTGGAAGGGAACAGGAAATTAATATTGTTTTCCGCAGATTACGAATTTTGAGTCTTGCCTAATAGATGTTCTGTTTCAAAAGAATTTCCTACTGTTCTGCAGAAAGCCAGCAGCTCTGCAAACAGCACTGCAGCGACGAGATCTGCCCGTAAATGACAAGATTGGACACAGAAAGGTCATTGTGGGCAGGACTCAAACAGCCCTGGGAAATAAAGCCACCACAAGTTGTCCCCTACGTACAGAGTGCCACTCCAGTGAGCTTTGTGGCATTGAGCTGGAAGTCTGAAGGGTGAAGAAATCCATAATCAGAAGCAAAACAGGGGTAATTGCAAAGGAACACTTCCAAGGGTTCTGTTATCTCAAGATGACACCTTAACAATACTGTAAATAATTTTTTTTAAGAGAGCTGAAACAAAATTAACTTGTCTCAGGAAAGAACATCAGGAAGTTGCTACCTAAGCAGCCAGGGGTAATTGCAATGAAACACTTCTAACACTTCTAACTTGTCTTGTTATTTCAAGAAGACATGTTAACAATACTGTAAATATTGTTTTTCCGAGAACTAAAACAAAATTAATTTGTCTTAGAAAAATCCACCAGAAAGTTGTTACCTAAGAAGCCAATACTCAACTTCAGACTACCAGTCTACATGGCACGTTTTAAATCTCTTTTCTTCATGCCCATGTTACAATTTGAAAGAAATAACTTTCTGATAGTTCAACCTGTAAGTATCTTAGTAAACTATAAATGTCATTAAAAAACATGCAAAACTAATGTCTAGGCATTTAAAAAAACCCCATTATGTTATGCAATTATTGCCAAATAGCTAAATAGAACAGTAACATTAGGAAAATCACTCAGATAAACCACAAGGCTGAAGTAAGTTTTAAAAGTTAATTAAACTTTAAAACTCAGCTCCACTAGAGATGTGTCACTGAGAGCTGTGTGGTTCTAAGATTACTCTTGAAAATATTCATATTGGTCTTGAATTGCTTATTGCTATTTAGTGTAAACAGAAGAAAATGAGTAGATGAAAATCAATAAAACATCAAGATTATTCTGAAAGGTCAAGTGTTCCAAGGAAAAAATGCCTTAGTCTAAGGCTGCCAAGAATTTTTGAAATAAATTTCATGAAGGAATGATCAGTGTACACTAAATTCAGTCACTTAAAACACAGGTCAACTTGCCTGTAAGCTCTGTAATAAAATCAATTAGAGATTTGTATTTTCCACTTTGAAGATTAAATTTGCCGTACTAGAATTGAAAAAAAAAAAGTCAGTCCCAGGAAAGTGACTTAATGAACCTCTGTCTCACCAAAACCTTTACTTATTTCTACTACACACTGGACTCCTTAGGAAAAACTGGAGCCTACCCATCCTTACTTTAAGAATGCCAGAAAGAGTTTTCTTTAATTCACTTACTGCATTGAAAGCCAATCACAGCTCTTCAGAATCCAGTCACCACGATTCAGGAATTCCTATAGGTCTAGCAAAATTCCATCTTATTTTAAAATAACAGAAAGCGAATTAAAGAAAAGTAAGGGTGCAGAATAAACACTCTCAGTTTATAAAGCAGTTGCCTTTATTTTTGTTCCAAATTTCTCACTTGGAATCATTCACCCTGACTGAGCACTGCAGCCCCAGAGCTCTTCCGGATCTTCCTGTTCACACTGCAGTTTTACCTTGTTTTTTGCTACACTTTCCATGCTGACAAGGTTTGATGACCAAAAGCTCTTTAAAACATAAATGCCAGTGTGCCTTAACCAAGGATTTCACACAAAGCTGGGAGTGCACACACTGAGTAACAATCAAACTGCCAAGCAATTAACTTTCGTTAACCACTTCTGAAGTAAAATTAAGATGCACCTCGCATTTTTCATTCTCAACAGTCATTTCAAACAAAAAAAAAAAGTGGTCTATTAACTTAGACTTTCTTGCTATCAACAGTTACAGTTTATAAGCTGATGCCAAGAAATGCCTTGTCATAGACCTTATATGGCATTCCCGAAAACTCACTATATACATATTCAAGCCACCCCTGGCATCAACTTTTATGATTCTAAGAACTGTTGTGCTTAGTGGTGTTCCCTACCAATATTAAGGATTCTTCTTTCCATCAATATTTGCTCTTTCCTTCACAGTCCTACAGTCTGCACAGCCCACAAAACTCATTTGGGTGTGCTAAGAGCCTATCACTGGACATCAGATGGTCCAAAAAGGCCCCACTTGTAAGGGGCCTGAAGCCCCTGTTTTACATGAAATTATACAGATTGTTACAGGCAATAGAATTTTCATTTTGACATTTCAATTTCACACTGGTTTATTCTGGCAAATTATTTGCACTCAAATTTAATTATAGCACTGCAAATCCACAGTCTACAATAAAAAGGAAATGAGAAACATTCCCTCTTATTAAGCTATAAATACCAAATTTCCTATTTTTGCTTTGATAAAGATGCAGCCTTTTCCTACCTAGGAACATTTCTGCTGAGTTTAAAACTGCAAAACTGTACAGACCTCTGAAGAGCTACAGTCAATAATTTCTTCTATTAAGCTTCCCAAACTCTAAATGCAATACTTAGAGACATTTATGAATGGAAAAGTTCTTCAAAAACATTCTTGCCATTGAGCCTAAATAAAGTTTAACAACAAAATAAGTACTAATTTTTAGTTATATCATCTCCATTCAGCTATACATCTCATGATAAAGGAAATAACAAGCAGTTTTCACATCTATTTTATGTTAGGCCAGGGAACATAAGAGAATTAAGACCATGGCTTCTTGAGGTGATCCTCAAGAATTCCTGAGGAAAAAAAACTGCCTTCCCTCTCCACTTCTTGAACTGCTTGAACTTTGATCCTCATTCCACAGTAACCGCTCAGAACAGCAGAATTGAATTGTCCTGAAAAAAAAACCCTTCCAGCTCCAAGTTTCCACTTAAGTAACATACTGAGATTGCAAATTTTATTCTCATAAAATTAATTTATAAAACGTTCAGGAATACAAAGAGACTGCTGACACCTTCTGGCCGCTTGACATTCTGTCCAAAAACCAGGAGAATTTCCAAGAAAACATCTTTCATGTGCTCCCAGCCACTCAGGGTCACATGAAGACTGAAGCTACGTCGAGATTGCCATATGACAGCTCCTCACTTGGCTCACCCTTCACCCACATCCATTCTCTGTCCTTCACTGAAGCATCCAAAACAAACAGAGATCAGGTCTCTGCCTGCCATGATTGTACTCAGATTTGGCTTAATTTGTCTTTTCTTTTGGCTTTCACTCCAGGCATGTTCCATCCAAGGAATCACTGCAATCGAATGCAATGTTACACTCACATTCAGAGCAGAATCTACAGCAACAACAAATCCATATTGTAATGAATTAAACAGCCAAACCTGCAGCTTTTGCTTCTTCTTTTTCGGTTTAGTTTCCAATTCCAGCTCGTCCTTTTGGGTCACATGCTGCTTCAGCTTTTTTCTTTTTTCTGCCTTCTTTTCCTTTTTTTCCACGATCATTTTCGGCATTCTGAAATGCTGTTCTGTAACAGAAACCACCAAACTGCAGTTAGAAACTTTTTTAATATTAAATTTTTAATATTAAATATACAGACAGTTATACTATAATTGCACTGGTATGGTAATTCTTCGTGACTACTTCACTATGAAATGCATGCCTGCACTAAAATTTATATCATTTTGGAGAATTTTCATGTTTCCTTTAGGAATACATTATAGTTAAGATACTGTAAAACTTAAATGCCAATCTCCTGTAGGAATCCCCACACCTTTTGTCCTCTGAGGTCCTGTTGTGGAAAATGCCTCAGTGACCTCCAGGTAGGAATTCCCCAAAACAGAGGCTGTGCTTTCTGCAGGTCACAACAAACCACATTGAACTGTTTGATCAACTCCTGCCTCAGATAAAAACTAACAAACCTCTCTCATCTTAAATACATTCATGTGACTGCTAATGATCTCATTAATATGCACATGGGTGCACTCACAAGCAAAATGCAAGCCTATTTAATTACTAAACAGCTTTAAACCACTAGTTCTGTTTAAACTGCAAGTTGTTCTGCTTTCACATAGAATAATGTGGTGAAACTATGCTTGAAGAATTGTCTCATTAGTTTTAATTTTAGACTGAAATAAGGGTGAAGGTGAGCAGGAGTTGCAGAAAACACAGGTCTGAAAAACACAGGTCTACTTTTAATCCCCTCCCCTTTCTCCGCGAGAAAATCGGATTTAAGTGCCTTTCCCCAGCTGCCCCAACGCTGTCACTTTCCGCGTCACTTTCACAACAAAGACAACCACTGGCTCAATCACAAACATTTGCCTTGAAACACGCTCTAAAATACAGAACAGCCCCCGTCGGGAGGTTCCCAATGGAGCAGAACCTGCCCGAGGATGGGTTTGGGAGGCAGGCACGTGTCAGCACGGCCGTACCTGGGCAGGAGGGCACCGCACAGCGAGCACCACTCCCGGCTTCCCTGCCCAGGACCCCGGCTCCGCTTCCCAACCGGCTCCCCGGGATTCGCTTCCCAACACAGCCCCCGGTTCACATCCCAGCACACACCGCCGGGTTCGCAGCAGCCCACTCAGCCACCGCCGCGCATGTGGCCAGGCCGTGCCGTGCCGTGCCGGGCCGCCCTGCCCCTCCCGCAGCTCCGTTAGGGCAGGGAGACCCCCGAAGGAGCCGCCGCCGCCCCGGAGGAACCCCCGCCCGTCCCCGCACGCACCTCCCGCAGCCGCCGCCTCGCCACATTCAACTGAGCCCCACGCTTGGCGCCGCCGCCCGCCCCCTGCCTCTCATTGGCTGCGGGGGGAGAACGGCGGCATCTGGTTGGCTCCCGGCCTGTCAATCACCCCGCTGGCCAATAGGGAGCCTCGCTCGGAGTTAAAGCGCCCACCAGGAACACGTGTGCTGAGAGCGCTCGACCGGCTTTTGGCGGCGCGGGGTGACGTCATCTTTCCGTGACGAGAGCCGCCCCTGGCCACGCCCCTGGCCACGCCCTTCGCCTCATTGATTCTCGGAGTTGGGACCATCCCGGGGCCTGAGCGGGATCTGCTCCTGTGCTCACAGGGATCCACCGGATCCGGCAGGGACCCACCTGCACCCTGCCTGGGATCCCTCATGGCTCGGCAGGGATCGTCCCGCGTCCCGGCAGGGACCCTCAGGGCCTGGCAGGGATCCCCGGGGCCTGGCAGCTCCCACCCGCATCCTGGCAGGGATCCACCCGCATCCTGGCAGGGATCCCCGGGGCCTGGCAGCTCCCATCCTGCCCTGCAGGACGCGCTGGAAGCCAGCCCGGCGCTCCCGAGTGCTGCCGGTCACAGCAGGCTGCCGTGGGCGCTGCTGACACACTGAGATGTGGCTCTGGAGAAAGACTGTGGTCCCTTTGAGCCCACAGATCCTAAAGGCCAGATCCTAAAAGATCCTGAAGTCTGGGGGAGCGTTACCCGTGTCCCGATGGGGTCTGAGGGAGTGCGTGGGAAAAGGCCAAGGGTGTGGTTTGACACGACGAGAAAACACCTCCGAGGACAATTTCCAGGAAGCAAATTGGTTTCCATGCTTTCATTTTCTATAAATACCACATACACAAACTTTCCCACTTCCCCTTGGTAATTTAAGGCCCAGAATTTTTACCACAAACACACAAATCGATGACACCTTTATTTCAGGATAACCTGAGACAGGGTTGTTGTTTCCTTCTGCTTGGATCCCAGCAGCAGCTGTGGTGCTGGGTGTGGAAGAAGATGCTGCTGGCAAACAACTCCCTGTACTCCTGTAAGAAAAGGTACTTCTGCTTTCCTCTTCTTCCGCCTCCTCCACACACTGTGAGGTGCCATCCTGTGCACTGCCACCACTGCTGGGCTGAGCAAAGCCCCTCTCCCCTGGTCCTTGTCCTCACACCATGGTCAGAAGCTGGAAACCCCTTCCCCAACCATCGGTGGGGTGCATGGCACTATTTGGGAATGGGCAGACAGTTAGAAATTATACACAAAAAATATAAAATGTGTTAAAATATAGCAACATGCTAGGGCTGAGTTAGGGTGTTGGCACACGGGATAATCAGAGGGTGGCAGTACCTAAAACTGTAGCTGTAATTTAAGCTTTTGCTCCAATGTACATAGGGAAAGCATGTTTTCTATGTTTAGACTTTCAAAAATAAAGATTGTGTTATTGCATATCCTATTGTGACATCCTGTGGTTAAACACTGTATTACAGATACTGTCAAATCACAATTTTGGCTGCATGATTGCAAAAAATTAAGATTATATGGAGTGAACAGTGGTAACTCATACCTACATTACATGTTCAGTTTGGCCAACTGGCTGTGATCTTCTCCAAAAACTTCTCCAGGATAAGAAATCCCACTGGGTCAAACATTAATATGGGATAGCACAGATATTTGTTCTGTGCTGGCCAGAAATTAGAGCTGTCCTTTTTTAGGAAAGGCCTGTGACTCCAGGTCACGATTGTGTACATGCTCTCCCTGTGAAGATCCATAAATCCACATTTCCTCCTTAAGCAGCATTCCCACTCCAAGGATTAAACTCTTCCAAGAGAACCAAGAGACACAACAATCTGCACACAACTTCAGTACCCCTCAAGGCTGTACAAAGCACTTGCATTAACTCTACTTCTGCTCCCATCTCTTCACAGTATCAGCAAAGATTATTTATCCCAGGTCAGGGAACTCTGCATCCTCACCTCTGCAAAGTGCTTCTCTCCCACCTCATTAGTGATGGACACTCAAAGCTGCAGGGGATTGAAGGGGCTGCAATTACCCTCCAGTTAGTCCTAAGCCAACACTCCAGCGTGCAGAGGAATGGCTCCAATGACACATGAAATTGAGGTCTTGACCCCCTGACATCATCAGTAAGCCTTGGCATTTTTCTCACAATTAGCTGGATGAGAGGTCTACTTAGATCCCATCTGGGGAATTAGCATTGTTCATTAACAGCACATTTCCATTTCATCAACCTACAGTATTTCAGGCCTCAAGCTAAGCAGCTGGATACTCATGCAGTTTTAAAGAGCCAAGAGAGCTGATCAGGATAATAGATGGAGCATTATCTGTTATGATTTCACTTGTTTCAGCTTTTCAGAAAGACAGAAAGAGCAGCCTCCCTAAACAATGCTGTATTTTGGCCTTATTCTCATTACATGAGAAGTTAATGCTACTTTCTCTGGCTTCCTTTCCCCCCCTGACACTGCAAAATATATCCCTGCAAATCTAGATTTCTGTCTAAGGGGCAATAAATAATGAAGAATTATACTGCTCATGCCTCTGTGAGCACTAGCCTTCAGACACGGCCTGGAAAAAAGATGGTATGGCTTTATAAATAAAGTTCTTCCAATGACATTCAGAAACTAAGAGGAAGCTTATACAAAACTTGCTTCATGTTGATGTTGTTTGTCATGCAGAGCCAGAACACTTCCAAAAGGATTGAGACATATGACCAGCTTGTATTTCAGATTTTCATTTTGGGAGATTCCTAGTTCAGGCTTTGTATGACCTAAGCAAAGCTGGCTGTATGTCATACCAATTGTAATCTTCTTCCTATCACCATCATCTCATTTCCTAAACAAATATTTTTCATAGTTTTAAAGTTCTTATTCCAAATATATGAACAAATAACATTGGCTTGGAAACTTTTACAGTTTATTGAATGCATAAAAAATTATTATACAAAAGTAAGTTAATTGCATAGAAATTTAAAGAGAGAGAAAATATTAACTTCAAAATAAAAGTCTGATCCAGATGTGAAGAGCCTCTCCTATCTGCACCTGAAAGACATAAGAATGCACTGTAAGGGTTACACAACTAGAATTTCCAGTCACAAGGAGCTGCAACACACCAGGGAAGGGCTTGAGCCATTTATTTTAATTCAGGTGCTTGCTGTGATTTCCTTAGCACTCTGATGACACAGCATTTTCCCAGAACTTGGCCAAGCCACTCACTGAACAGGTGGGACACCAACCTGCAGATACAACAATTTGATGTCCTAATGCTTGTGTCTGTGGGGCCACTAATCACTACCGTGTAGAGAACCTCTGCTGCACCCCAACAGCATTTACAAGTCACCTCCCAACTCCAGAGCAGTCAGAGGTGTGACAGTGGCACTGCTACACCATGTGGACAGCAGCCTAGCTTTAAGAAATGTTTCTCTCCTCTCACTCTGCAGCTGATACCTGTTGTGCTGATGATTCCCGTTAGATGGCACTCCAGCTGCTCCTGGGGACTTGGAGGTGGCATGAGAGGCTCTCATCAGAGCTGCATATCTACAAACAAACACAACCAGGCTCAGCACCTGTGCACTCTGTGGTTGCACTCTTCCATCCACTTTAATCATATGCATCTGGGACACAAATCTCACAGTCCTACTGCACAGAACAGTGCAGGTATGTCTGCCTGCAAGAGACAGATTTTTTTATTAAAATTAAGTTTAAACTTGGCTTGTCAGGGTATTGATTATTCTTGGTTACTTCAAGGTGCTGGACAGAGCTTTAGGATTCTTGTATTTGGATCCAGATCTCAAAGGGTACTTGAACTGGCCAGTGCTTATTCTCAGTTGGGACAGACTGACACAGGTAAATTGAAAATTCAGGAAAGCATTTGACAAGCTTTTTCTCTTGGCACAGAAATTAAGGCCGACATGTCAGAAATTCAGCCTGAGGCGCAAAGAGGAAATCATGGCTGTTTTATTGACATGACCAGCAGTTTACAGAATTCCCTGTCTGTCCAAACTCCCCACCCACCCCTGACATCAGCTCTGAAATCTCAGCTTGAGCTGAAGTATCACAAGTACAGCTTACCCTGCCTTGGAGATGGGGTGGGGGCTCCCTTTGCAGTCGTGATCCAGAGGATGCCGATGTTTTATGCAGAAGTTGCCACCACACTGTTCACAAATCACCTTCATCATCTCTTTCCTTCTGCAGCCTGGCTTTAAGCATTTGTTTGTGAAGATCTAAATCAGAGAGGACAGGAAGTTGGCAATGTTTGCTTTCTGTGAGCAGTGACCAAGCCGAAGCACAAATATTCAAACGCCCTTAGAGCTAAACAGAGCAAATTTCTACACATTCTGCTGTTAGAAGGCCCAACTTCACAAGCATTAGGAAGGCAGATTAGACTGGAACAGTTTTCTTACCTTCTGCTGCGCTGGATTGTATTTGCAGTCCTTATCTATGTGGGCTCCAACCACAATATCTGGGATTTCTCCCTTCCGCACTGGGATAGGTGTGTTACAGAGGGGACACACTGGGACCTGCACATTCTAAGAACATAAAACACAGATCAGAATCACAGAATTATAGAATTGTTTAGGTTGAAATAGACCTTTGAGATAATCAAGTCCAATCCTATTTCCTTGTGCTTCCCTTTCTCTTATCCTTAAGTGATAGAAGCATATTCCTAAGTGTTTAATGTTCTCATTTACTAATACTTTTAAAGATACACTTCATAACAGTAACTTCAATTCACAATCCAAAAACCACACAGACATGCTTTGCCAAATCAATTTGTAGCTACATATTTGGTAAGTTGACTTTAAATATCCTTTTGGCTTTTCTGGAATTACAGCCTTGGAATACTTCAAAGCCTGACTACAGGCCAGAGATCAAAGTTTGGACCTACTTGTTCTATTTCTTTCTTCTGTAGTTTCATGTTTATTGTTCTTCAAATTACAGGACTTGGACTGCAGAAAATTTTAGACCACAATACATCACATAAAATATAAAGCACTCCTCTCTGGGAAGATGCACTGTAAGGGAAAGAATCTAGAATCTACCAGTAGTGACCTATGAAATGTCATGTTTCTATATATTTGAAATCCAGATGTATAATTAATGTGCATCTTGTGGTCCTCCCATCCACTTCTTTTGAAACCACAGGTGAAGTTTTAGAGCAGCCTTTATAAATGACTTAGCAATTCTGCAGGGTGAATTACTGATTCACATCATACAGGAACTTACTTTCTTGTAGGCAGAGCTGCACTTGTGGTCATCATAACGGATGTGATCTTTACAGAAGACTTCCCCACATGCATCGCATTTCAGAGGAAGGAAATCTGGGAGAAAAAAAAACAAACAAACAAGACTTTCATGGAACAAAGCTAACAACTCTAAGGGTACTCACAAAAGATTACAAATAAATTCTAAAGCAATTTTTGTCTAGTTACAATCCAATTACTTCTAAAGAGATCAGATCATTTTTCACAAATACGAAAACTAAAGCAAGAGTATTAAGTTTTCCTCTTTTTATCTGCAGTGTAAGACAAACACAAGCCCTAAGCACCTCAGGAGCATCTCGACTGCAGAAACCTTAGTGAGCAACTAGTCAAGAGCTGAGCTGAAATACAAATCCAAAGTCCAGCTTCAAAAATAACTTTATTCTTGAAAAGCCCTCCCTTAACAGCTTAACACGTACCAGAACAACAGCTATCCCTCCTTTGCTAGACCTGCTGAGGGGGGACTGGAGCAGCAGCAGTCGTGTCTGTCCCTACCCACAGCAGCCCCGTACAGCCTCGGCGTACAGGACCGGCCCCCAGCACACACACCGTCCCTCCGTGACGAGCCCACCCGGGCCGGTGCTGCTCGGGGGATCCAACGGGGATCGCTCCGAGGCCGCACTTACCCAGCTGCTTGCAGGAGCGCTCCGAGCAGTGCTCGCCCAGCCACGGGAGCTCCATGGCGCAAGGGGACCCTCACCGCGGGGCCGGGGACAGGAACACAAACCCGGACACGGACACGGACACAAACACGGACACAATCCCGGGCACGGACACAAACCTGGACGCGCCCCTGACGCCGCACCTTTATCGGCTCCGCTGCTGACTCACCGCAGCCACGTGCTGAGTCACGCTCCAGCCGCGCTGCCGCCGCCGATAACGTCA
>VZRL01001311.1:13052-108936 GCA_013397895.1 Origma solitaria | reverse complement strand
ACCTGCGAGGATGTTATGGGAGAAAGCGTCAAAAGCCTTGCTGAAGCTGAGGCAGACAACTTTCACTGCTCTCCCCTTGTCAACCCATCCTGCCATGACATCTTAGTAGTCTGTGAGATTGCTCCAGTGTGATTTCCTCTTGTGAATCCATCCTGATGACTCCTGTACTCCTGACAACCTTCTTGTCTTCTATATGCTTTTCGATGATCTCCAGAATGATCTGTTCCATCACCTTTCCAGGAACTGAGGTGAGGCTGGCTGTCGGGTAGTTTCCCGTTTTTGAAGATGGGAGTGACATTGACCTTCCTTGAGTCATCAGGCACTTCTCCATTCTCCACCGTTTTTCAAAGATGATGGAGAGCAGCAGAGCAACAATATCGGACAGCTCCTTCAGAATCCATGGGTGCATCTCACCAGAGCCCATGGATTTATGGTGTTAAATCTTCCTAGATGATCTCTAACCCAATCCTTGACACCTAAGGAGAAGTTTTCCTTTCTCCAGCCTTCCTTTCTTACCTCTGAGATCTGGGACACCTGAGGGCCAAGTCTCACCAGTAAAGACAAGCAAGGAAGGCCTTCAGTAATTCTGCCTTCTCACCAGAGCATACCTCTGATTTAGCACTGGCCCTGCTTTTTCCCTAATCTTTGCTTCACTGCTGATAAACTTCTAGCAGCCCTTCTTGTTGTCCTTGAGATCCCCACTCACTTCCAAGTGGGCCTTGGCCTTCCTCATTTTTTCCCTGCAACTCTAGCGATGTTCCTATAGTCCTCTCACGTGGCCTGTCCCTTCTTCCACATCTAATATATTTCTCTCTTGAGTTTGAGATTTACTAGGAGTTCCGTACTCATCCATGCAGGTAGGTCTCCTACCCAATTTGCCCAGTTTCTTTATCCTCACTGACCTAGAGCTTGGAGTACTTTTAAGCAACATTGGAAAAGCAAGTAGCAGCGTCAATTAAGAATTATATTTCACCAGCAGATTCAAGAAAGCAAGAGCTACATTTAGTATTTTATTGTTCTTCCATTACTGTTCTGTGGGACTGGTTCTTGATTTTTATTAGGCACATAGTTGTTTCGACAAGTGAAATGGAATTCTATTGCCTGTTACAGCTGCTGATGCTTTTTAACATTTGCAGCAATTTTTATGTCAGATTTGGATGAAAATAGCAGGAAAAGTTGCTAACATTTCTTTTAATTTCTTAATGTTTTTCAGGACTGCGTGTTACACAGGAGTCTCATTGGTGATCTAAAAGCATTCATAGATAAATACGGGTTTGATGTACTTGTCATTTTGGCCAACTGTTTGTCAGATGAGAAACAAACAAAGCAACAAATAGCAGTATACTCAGAAAATGTAGAGCTAGGCAATCAAGTAAGTACCTGGAAAAAGAAGAAGATGTTTTTCCTGGAAAAAAAAGTTGGATTTTTTAAAAGTAGTCTGTGCCAAGGTGTTGATTAATTAAGTGAGGTCAAAATGTAACAACAGCTGAACAACAACTAAGCAGCTATTTGAAATGGCTGTATTATTTATATGATACAAAATGAAAGACTGTGGTATTTATTATTGCTTCAGACCAAACTAATATAAAAAAAGTAATGAGAAATACTGAAAAAAACAAGATTTTTCAATTCAGTTAAAAGGATTTTTCTTTTCCCCACTAGTTTTGATTTGAGCTTTTATTGTGGTCTACACAAATGTGTATGGCAATGAGTGATAAGAAAACACATCGTAAATGGTAATGACCAGAGCTCAAATATGTATATGTTTGTCCTAAAGAATGCAAGCTCTGAAATCACAACAAATTATTACTGTTGTGTACATTTATCCAGAGCCAAGGGCTATCCATTTTTTTAAACTATATTTATCCCCAGATGAAACTGTCTCAGTGGCAACTTTTTGAACCTTTTTCTAAATCTTGAAAACTTCTTATTTTAGGGACATGTGGCTAAGTGCCGCCATTGTTTTCAAGGTCAATATAAATGCATTTGTTTTATTAATATAATTATCCCACTCTAGAAATACATTTCTAATATACCATTACATAAATTTTACTCAGATTTGTTAGGGGAACAACCAAACATTTATTTGGATTTTCTGTTATTAGCCGAAGTGAAGTTCTGTTATTTAGAAGTGAACTGAAGAGTCAAATGGTATAATTTCTGACCAATCATCTAACGCATATTTTGTCTTGATTTTTTGTTGTAATACATCGTCTATTTGGGGATCATAATAAGGATGCTAGAGTAAAATGGCCAAACAATAGGTTAATAGGAAGAGATAGGTATGGCTGTATTACAGGATGACATATGTGCAATATGTGCCTTTATGCCTGTAACTGCAGTGACTTCTGAAATATCCTGTTTTTCAACAGATCTGCTGTGAATTAGAAGAATGTCAGAATCCTTGTTTGGAGCTGGATCCTCTAGAATGTGAATGTGACCAAATTCTCATTTATCATCAAGAAAATTCTTTGGTGACCTGTGATCAAATTTTTCTTCTAATTAAGGAAGTTATAAATAGAAGGCAACCAGAAATGGTATCAAACAGTAGAACTTCTTCTACTGAAGCTGTTGCTGGAAGTGCGCCGCTTTCACAAGGATCTTCTGGTATTATGGAGTTATATGGTTCTGATGTAGAACCACAGCCCAGTTCTGCCAACTTTATAGAGAATCCTCCAGATCTAAATGGGTCTATGCCGGCCCACATTGATGTTAATGTAGACCTTGTGAGTCCAGACAGTGGCTTGGCTACTATTAGAAGCAGCCGGTCTTCCAAGGAGAGTTCTGTTTTCCTTAGTGATGATAGCCCTGTTGCAGAAGGTGCTGCTTCCCATCACAGTCTTCTGCCTGGTTTTGATTCCTATAGCCCTATTCCTGAAGGAGCGATAGCTGAAGAACAAAAGCCTCAGTCAGGAAACAATAGCGATAACTTTGATCTTTTCAATTTTGATCTAGCACCTATGGTTACAGCTCCATCTGAGTCATCTTCTCGTTCTGTTGATTGTTCCCCAGCAGATGACTATTTCCTCAATAGTGATTCATCAGAAGGGCATCAACTCACTCTGAAGAAAGAGCTTGGTGAGGCAAACCTGTTAGAAAATGATACAGCAAATTATTCAACTGACTTACTTAGGACAAAAGTTGAAGAAGACAATCTGACTGAATTTGATGAGAATCCAGGAGAAATGTGTAAGAAAACGTCAAGTTTGATTGATTTAGTTGAAGGTGATTCTTCTTCACCAGAAATGTTGAAATCTGCCGATTCACGAATTCCACCAACTCCTATGAATAGTCTTGTAGATACTTCACCATTGGATAATGGGCAGCCTTTTATTTTCCCACAAGATGTCATTAAAAAAATTAATGAAATAGATGGCTCAAATTACTCTCAGTCTCGCATTAGATATGGGAGCTGGTGGGATGGCTTTGACCTCGATTCCAGAAATGCTGATGCATGGAGCTCAAGTGAGCAGGAATCTGTGTTTCAGAGTCCTGTCTTATGGAAAGATTCTAAAGAAAGTCCCTTGCAACGAGAGCATACTGATAGAAGAGCCTCAGATTCTGTGTTTCTCCAAAAACAGACAAAGCAAATGGAATATATGAGTGCAGGTCTGTGGGATGATCAGTTTAAAAAAGATAATTGGAATCATGAGAATCAAGAGAAAAACAGTGAACATTCATGTTTGCAAACTGCTTCTATAGACGAGACAGAGCAAGAACTGGAGAGCTTTACCGACCTGTGGAAGGTCAGCCCGCCAACACCTATGATCCCAGCTGGATGGTGTAGTGGTGAAGAAAAAGGTAGTCAGCTAGGTGGAGATTCTTACAAAATCTGGACCAAGTTTGATGAAGGAGATGCTGGTAGATCCTCAGAAAATGTGTGGAACATGCCCAAACTGGATAGAGAATTAAAACCACTGAATATTCCTGAGGAATGGGCCATATCAAAAACTGGTTTGTCAGATTCTTCAGAAATCACAGTGGACAATGAGACTGAGAATCCAGAAGCCTGGGATAAAGGAAGGCATTATTCAGTAGAAGACCATGGAAAATCTGAAAATACAAATTCTGTTTTCAACAATATGCAAAATAATTCCAAGCTGAACACAGAGGGAAAAACTGTGTTTGGTGACCATAAACATAGGCCAAAACAATTTGAAAATATAGATAGCTGGAATATGTATGACAAAAACATCAGGAAACAAGTAACAGAAGTAGTGGTGCCATGGGAGGATACCTTCTTATACAAAAACTCAGATCTTAGTTCCTCAAATATTGCGGAGGATTTAGTTGTTTCTCCACCAGACACTAATTATTCGACATCCGATTCATACATATCACCTACATATGTGGAAGATGAAAGAGAAAATGAGGACAAGGATTTTGATGAAGAAACAGTTACTGGTAAATTCACTAACACAAATTTGGCTGAGTCAAAAGCACTTGAAAAATCAAGTGAGGAACCATTATCTCCTAACAACGTGCCTTTTCCAAACACTAGAAGTACAGATATCTGGAACACTCCCCTAAATAACATTACCCAATTACAAGAACAAAATTCTGAAATTACTGTTCCTTCTGCTTCTGTTAAACCTTTTCTTAATTCAGAACAAACAGCTAATCTGCATTTTTCAAATGAGATATGTACCAGTGAAAATAATTTTCCTGTATCTGGAAACAGAAGAGTAACACTGGCATATGATCAAACAGTGAATGACTTATCACCATCACAGAATGAATTAAATGCTAGACTGACACCAGCTGACAATGCAGAAACAGTGGGCAGTGTTCCTGTAGAAAATACAAATGCCTCTGTGCCAACTTCAGACACTGAGAATGATTTGGAGCTGAAAATATGTGACTTAGGAAGTGAGATACTTAGTAAGAACACAGCACAAAGCTCTGCTGGTGTTGATGAAGAGCTGGATAGTCAGGATTCAGTGCAGCAGCTGAACTTCTGGGGTTTACAGAGTGAGCAGGGTAGTGAGGAAGGCTGGGATAGTGCCATTGTCATCCCTCAGGAAGGAAAAGAATGTAAGAGAACGCATGAGACAAGTACACAGCAGATGATTAATGACATTTGTAATAAACCAGTGCAAGAGGACAATGAGTCTTCAGGTAAAACAGCTTTGGAAGAAAATGAGTCGACAACTGAAGTTTCCACCTCCCCAGAAAAAATGAGAAATGGCATTAGTTTGGAAGTGTTAATCACAGAGAATGAGTCATTTTCCAATCAAAGCAATCCAGTTAGTCAGGAAGAGAGGAATGATGTGTTGCAGAATAGTTTAGAGTCTTCTTCAAGTATTTCTGAAGGAGGCAGAAATTATGAATTTTTTTATGACCCCTTACCACAAAATTGCAATTATAGTGAAATGCCACAGCTGCTTTCTGAGGCAGCTGGAAAAGGGGCTACAGTCATAGAGGATACAAGTCCCAGGATGGAAGATATTTCTGAAAGTTCTGATAAGGGTAGTTTTAATCCTGAAAATAATTCTTCTAAAATGCCTGGAAGCTCAGGCATCTGGAATGACTCTGGAAAGAATGGTCATGACCCAGCCACACCAATTCCTTTGATGGATAAACCACAAGAACCTCTGGGAGATGGGGAAGAATGCTTACATGAAGTGACTCCTAACCATCCAGGCATTTGTAATTCTGAGTTAGTATCTTTCAAAAATAGCTCAGAACTAATGAGGACCAATGAAAATTCTTTCACAGATGAGATTAAGAGTACTACTTCTGGATTTGTCAGTGTTCCTGACATTACACATATGTCTGTAATGGAAAATTCATTTTCACTTGAAATAGGTTCTGGGAGAAATGAAAATTGTAAGAATTTGGAACCTGCTAATAATCTTTGTGGAGAGCCATTTACAGTGCTCAATGACGGTTTTCCCCAAACTGATTGGGATTCACAGCCATGTGAAGATTTGCAATCTCCTGGAACAAGTCCTGAGGCAAGCGAAGTCCTTGAAATAGCAAATACCACAAGCAGCCTTTCGAAAGATATACAGATCAAAAGCTATTTGGAAGAAGATAATGTGTGGAGTAATTCAATAAATGATTATACACACTCAAGTGGAACAAGTCCTGATTTAAGTGATGCATCTGTGAATGTGTGGGGAGACCTTCCAGTTGCCAGTCATCACAAAAGAAGCAGGGATATGTGGGAGATTAAAAATAACAAAAATCTTGAAGATTCTTGTGAAAAGAATGAATTTGGGAATGAATATGGAGAAGGATTTGAAACAAGTGGCGAACAGAACAAAGTTCCTAAAAGCTTAGATTTTTGGAATTCCCATGTAGATGACGACACTGTGTCTTCTTTATCAAGTCCTGACATAAATGAGGATTCAGAGAATTCAGAGGCATGTCCAGAAGTGATGCATGAAGATTCAGTGTGTGAAAACAAGCAGCACAAAGCATCTAAAAATGGAGAGGATTATGTTCAGTCCAATGCAGCAAGTCCTGAAGCAAATGAAGACAATTTAAGTGCAGAAACTAAGGTGGGAGAGAAGGTCCTGGTAGGCATCTTCAGTGAAAATTCTGACACAATTGAAGCCAGGAAGGTATTGCAGGAGGATGTGACTACTGACTTTATTGACCATAGCAAGACTACTGAGTTTTTAGGCCACTGTGAAACACTTGAGGAAAGAACTCCAGTGAGTATTTTCAGTGAAAAAACAGATAGTGGGGAAGACTCATTTTTGTATCAAATGAGTGAAGATCCTACAGCGGCTTCTACTGCTGGTGATAAAGAAGAATATTCTTCAAAAGCTGTAGAGAGGTGGAGTATGTCACTGGAAGCTGATTTAAGAACTGATCCAAAATCCACAGTAGGAACATGTGATTTCCCAGATAACAGCTCAGAATGGTGGAGTTCACAACCTTGTGAAGAAAAGCAATTGGAAGACCAGTATTCTTTTTCAAGTCACTCTGCAACAAACCAGTTAGGAAATAGTAAAGAGGACTCCTGTGGTTCCCCTTCACAAGCTGAAGAACGAACAGAAACACATTTCACTGATACAGGTGATTACGAAAATCAACCTGCCCCCCTGTACTCTGATGAAAAGGAAAATGAAAGGCTAGTACATTCTGTTAATAGTCCTGATGGTCAGATAAATCAAGACACTTTACAGTTCAAACAATTTGATTCTTTCATACTGGATAAAGAAGAAAGGGAGTTGACAGAGCAGTCATTTTGTACAGATGGGGAAAATCAGCTCACTCCGCAGAATTCTTTTTCAGATGAGGAACAAGCTGTACCAAATACATCAGTTCAAGCCATCACTGTACTGGATCTACCAAAGCACAATGAGGGAAATGCAAATCTCATTCCTCAAGGACAACAGGAGGACACCTGTGAAATACCAGAAGTGTGTAACTCTGTGCCAGGTACTTTCACTGTAGAAGACTTATCTTTTGAAATGACAGGAAAATCAAGTCCAGGGCAGAATATATTAGTTCCCCAAACTGTTCTTGTCCCAGACATTGTACAGGATAACACACAAGAAAGTAATCCACAGTTTTCAGTGGAGCCTGACCTGTGGACTAATGCTGAGCAGACTGTCACTTTGAAATCTGATGGTGAAAATCCTGATATTTTGAGTCACTGTGACCAAGACAATAGTTCAGAGTCATCAGGCAGTCCTGATGTGTGTCAGGAATATGGAGCTAAGCATGCCTCTGTCCCATCTCCTCACATTGCAGTGGAGCCTGGACACAGTCAGCCAGTTCACACAAGGTCAAATACAAGTGAAGAGGCAGATTTTGATTCAAAATGTGAATTAGCAATGCAGAAGGTGGCGACACACTCTGAAAATGGTAGCCGCCAGGAGTACGAACCAGGAAAGTGCAATGAATTCTATCAATTTACCTCTTCTAATCCTCAGGAGCCTTCTGAATTTGCAGTTTCAGAAGAATACAGTCTAGAAAATAAGCTGGGTTTTGACCCTGTTGAGTCAACTGAAATTGCCAGTGAAGTTATAAAAGTGACATCCTTAGATCTGACAGACACATTCCATGAAAGTTTCACTCATGTAAGCCCTCAAGGAACACCAACTGACACAGCTCAAATAGTGACCTCTCAAATGCCTTTGCTTCCCATGGATTTCAACCAACCTGATAGGGCAGAACAAAGCTTAAAACAAATTAGTGCCTTGGCTGAAGTTGTAAAATATTCTGATACTGACCACACAGCAATAACTGGTGATGAGCTAGAGAGGTCAGAAGAATGTGTGGATGAATCGGACTCAGGGATAGAACAGAGTATCAGGAACACATCAGTGACTAATGCCCTGGCAGGCACATGTGATGGAATGAACATACTGGCACTACTAGGCAGTGAGGCAGCAGAAGGGAAACCAAAGGATGAACAGACACTCTTTCCCAAATCCTTTCTACCTGGTGGTAATGAAGGCAGTGCAAATAATCAACTGTTTGATGACACAACAAAAGAACATGAAGCTGAAATTGAAAAATATGTTCCTGTGTTCAAGGAAGTATCCAATGACCAATCACCAGAAGTGTGTACTCTAACATCCTCTGCATCTTTTGATGCTGAAACCTCTGGCAGTAGAGAGCGTGCAAATAGTGAGCTCTTGTTACAGCAGCCATTTTATGGCAGTGTTTCTTTGGAAAAACCATTACCATTGCCAGCTCCTCCAGAAGGTGTAGAAGGCATCCTAATGACTGAAGATAGGGTCTCTGAAACACCCAGAGAGTGCCTTAAGGAAAATCTCACCTCAGTACCATCGCTCTCCATGTCTGAAGTAACTCCAGCAGATTCTGATTTTTTGACAGGATTATCTGAAGCAGAAACAAGCGATCTTGACTCACCACCAGGTGGAGATAAAAGATCGTGTGATGGTAAGAAAATCTGCTTCCCAGGGCTAGTGCAGAGGACGGAGAAAGGAGGAAGTGTTTGGAGTATTTCTGCTTAATGAGGAGGCTTTGAGTGGAGTTTGTGTGTCTCCCTAATGTACAAAACGTGTATTGTGGAAAGAGCTCTGTCATTCTCTCAGATCTAAAGCTTTTAAACATTGAAGTAGGAATATAATTTCTGTTGTTTGTACAAGGCCTAGCCTAAGGGACACAAAATTGTTTGTCTCTTGGAAATGATTGCAGTGTTAATGTATAACCTTTGACAATAATAATGATGGTGATGCTGTTATAAAATTCAAGTACACATTAACAGAGCAAAGCAAGCTGAAAAGAGCTTTATCTCACAGTACTGATTAAAGGATATTATGGTTACTAAATCAGTAATTCAAAAATTAAAGAGTTTCTATTTGCCTGTTCTTTTAGAAGCTGGCACTGACTCCCTACTTTGTAGAGGAAAAAATATGAAAAATTCCCCTGAGAGCCCTGAACTGGAAGGTACAGAGAGTAAGGAAGATGTGAGGATGCAGGTCCTCCAAGATCCAGCTTCACTGGAGATGGATTATATTGTGGTTACTGAGGGAGAAAATACACCTGCAACAAATGATACCCTTGAAGGAAGCAAAATTAATTCTGCATTTCAAGAATTTCATGAAGGCTTTTCACTGGGCTCCTTGGATACCTTTCAGCCAACCTCCATTACAAATGAAAGCAAAGATCACCCTGTTTGTGGGACTGGATGGGACGCTATTCACTCAGAAGAGAAAAGTTCTTCTGTTGTGCCTCAAAATCTGGATGGTGAAGGGAAATCACAGGAAAGCTGTGGGCAAGATGAGGGTTGGATTATACTGGGCCAAAATGAAGTAAGTGACATATCACCTGAAGAAATTTCTGCCAAGACAGAGATGCCAAAATCAGGGTCCGGACGTCCTGGTGAAGACCTGGCAGCTGTTGTAGCACAGGAATTGATTCTTGACACTTGGACAGTAGAAACTCCCCTTCAGGAATCTCTTGAACATGAGGGCTGTTCTCCTTCAGACAGCCTGACTACTGAGAACGAGAGTTCGGGTGTTGCAGGAACATCTGTGTTGCAGGGAGTTGGTGGTGATAGTGCAAGGGAAGCAAATTCTCAACAAGTGCTTGGGAATAATGTAGCAACAGAACAAGAAATGAAGGAGGAGACGGTTCTTCTCAAGAGTGACAGAGAATTGAATCAAAAATCAGGGTAAGCAAAAATCAATCTGTTTTCTTTCAAAGGTCTTCTGTTCGTTTGTTGTCTATGTTATTGAATTGTGTGCCATTATGAGTAGATGGCAGGACTTCCAAGTCTGAAGTATGCAATGTATTTACATTATTTAACTATTGCTGTGTTTCTCCCTTTCGAAACACAGATTCTTGGTTCTTGATTGCTTGATATGAGCCAAAAATAGGGTTGTTTTGCAATTGGTTTGAAGGTCACTTTCTTGAAGGAGTAAATCTACCTTTCTTCTGTGAAGTCCCATTGATTTTATAACCTACCTTTAAATCTGAATTTAAAGACTTAAAGGTGTGGCCAGGGAACACAGGCCAAAGTCAGGTGCTGATGGCACTGCTAGTCCATGATGAGATTATGGAGGGATAGAAGTGAAATACTGTCTCTGCCCAATGCAAAACTGCTGGGAAGGAAGATCGAAGGGAGTAAAGGCCCAGCATCAGAAAAAAGTGCTGCTTATAGACGAAAGAAAAGCATAAGGGAAAGCTGTGGTCTTTGTGATTATTTTCAACCTCTAGTCAGAGGAGTATTTGTGACTGTTTGAATTGAACTGGCAATTGAGGCAGATTGAGTACGTGTGGGCCTGCATTTGGGCAGACATGCAGCCTCTGTGCTGGCAGCATTACTGCTGCCAAGTGACTCTGCTGTGTCATCAGACGGAGAGGGGGATGGCCCTCTGGACTCCGTTTACTGTAGTGGATTGGAGAGGATCCTTCTGTTGTTGGCTTCTCTTCTTTAGCAACCAGGAGGTTGCCAATCGAGAGTGAGGAAGATCTTTAGAAGAGTTAGCAGAAGATGAGCACTCACTAGGTCTGTAGAGTCTGAAATAAACCAAATAGTGAGTGCTTGACCTTGAAACTAGCAAAAGTATGGTGGGTTGGCACAACATTTCTGTTGCACCTAATCCTCTAAGCTTCTAAATTCCATTCCAGGAAAGAAAAGTAGGAATTTTGAAATTTTCTGTGAAAGAGAAATCTGGGGGAAGTAAAACAAGCAAAATTTCCTGTTTGCAGCTGTATTGCATCCATGTTGTTATGTGGAAGGGTGGCTTAGGATCTGTGAGTCCAGGAAAACTAGATGTCCTTTGACTTGGAGGTGCTTTGTCTGTTATCTGTGGAAGCCATCTTTCTGTGTTACCTCTTCGGGGTTTCACTGGGAGTTCATCAAAAGCAACTAATTTCAATTAATAAAGCTGCTTTTTTGACAAACCACACATTTCTAGTAAAAAAAATCTTTGAATCAAAAAATGCTTACCACTGCATTGAAACTACCCCCATTGCTCACAATCAAAAATAAAAGGGACAGGAAACAGGAAGAGTTGTTTAGGGGTGCTGAATAGTTGCAGGCTTGCAAATCTGACATGAAGAAATCATCTGTTAATTCCTCTGTCTCCCATAAAGCGTTTTAAATTAAAACCAGCCAGATGCTGACCCTCTCACTGATTAATTACATGCAGGCAGCATCCTAGGGGGTTGACTTGTCATACTTACATTCCCAAGACATTTTTAGAGAGGAAAAGAAAACTCTAGGTATCTCATTTAGAATAATTTGTAAAACAGCACATTTTGGATTTGAGATAACTTCAATGCAGTAAGATTCTTAGTTAGACACCCCAGGAAAAAAAAAATCTGAGTTTTGAACTTGCCCTGGTACTAGAAAAAACATTCCTATGGCCATGGATTTATGGGGGGGTTAACATGTTATTGCTATGAATTGTTAGATCTACTTTGAAAAGAACTCTACTGTTTTTTAGGAATTTTTGCAAATCTCTGAAGCACTACTCCACAATAGTACACACTGAAGTTCTGCAAGCAGTACGTTCGTTATACTTAGAACTTAGTGTATTGGTGTAGAGTAATTCCCACATTAGAATCCAAAACTGGACCATGTTAATGTTCTTGTGTTTTCAGTAAAAATTTAAATGCATGATGGAATACGGTGCATCCTGCAAGAAAGAGATAAAATAATTCTTGGTCTAGAATATACATGGTCACTATAGCTTCTAGTTTAGTCTTTTTCTTATCTCATTTAGAAGTTTTTAATACTATATGTCTTTTCAGTCAGCAGCAGTGGCTATTTCTGTCCTTCACACTACTGATACTGAAGCCCAGAGAAGTAAAGTAAGGAACTTATTCAGGTTCCACATTAACAATTAATTGTGGGAGCATGGAGCCAGTCAAATCTACTTCTCATTGGTTTGAGTTTTCTTGTTAGATTTTTTTTCTTGAGAAGTTGTAAAATCGAATGGAAGTTTTTTCTAGCATTCATGTTATTAAAAGTATTTAATTAATCCTCTTCTGTGGGGATTTTGTATGTAATAGAGATAGCATTTGTGGTGCTGTTTTCCCCTCAGTTTTCCCTCTGCTTGGTAGCTCATATTCAATAAACTTGTAATAAGCTTATGTCTTTGGTCAGTTAGATAATGACTTCAGACTGTCGGGAGAAGAGACACATGCATGGCTATGCATGCCCACGGCATAATCACAGAGGCCTTGATTCTTTTGAAACCAAATACACGAAAAAGTATTATAATCAAACTCATACAGGAATCATTATTTCTAGGTGATATGGCCATTTCACTCGTACATGAACAGCTATAAAACTAGCAATTGACATGGTAGAAGTGTGTAATTAGAAATTCTTTCTTAATGCATTTAATTCACAGTTTCAAAAACAGAGGTTCCTTCTTAAAACATGACTGAATACCCAGCTTTTGACCTTTTAGTCTGAAATTAACTGCCCTTCATGGCCAACAAAGTTTAAAACAGTGTGATACAGTCGAGCTGCCAGCCTATGGGAGGTTAGCGAAGAAACACTGGTGTCATCACATAAGAGAAGAAACTAAGACTTTCCTGATTTTTGCAGTACAGTTTCTGGAAGGCACCTGATGGTGCTAGTCATCAGGCTCTGAGTCTGCCAAAGATTTCAATCAAAGTAGGATGTAAAGAAACTCTTTAGTGCGAGGCACTGGAACAGGTTGCCCAGAATAGCTGTGAATGCTCCATCCCTGGAAGTGTTCAGTGCCAGGCTGGATGGGGCTCTGAGCAGCCTGGTGTAGTAGAAAGTGTCCCTGCCCCTGTCAGGTTGGCTGGAACCCGGTGACCTTTAAGGTCCCATCCAATCCAAACCATTCTATGGTTCTATGATCTTTGAAGAATAAAGAAACTTAGCATTTGTATTCAAACTCAAACCCAGCCAATGAACAACTCAATTAGTAGTCCAAAGTTTATGAAGGCATTTACTTAGTAACTGTCTTCTGATCCCATTTATATCCATATGTCCCTGTTCAGGGAAAAAAAGAAGTTAAGTTCCTACTTGTACTGTGCTGAAGTAGGTTCCTTTAGTAATGGAATAATGGTCAGTGAAGAATGCAGTTGGTATTGTTTTCTGCTTTCATCCAGCAGATGTCTGCCAATTCTTCTAATAAATTGACCGTTACATAGAAGAGGCAATTACAGTTTTGAAACAGAAAGTGTAAACAAAAATTAGAATGGAAAGGTGTCTTAAAATCTTGATGTCTAGTCATTGCCTCCTTCATCCCAATGTCAAACATAACAACTGTCAAAGCTGTTAAAGTCAGTCTTAAGTCTATGGCTATGTTTTATTTCTTCAAGGAAAAGTCAGAGCAGGAAGGGAGGAGTAAAGATGCTTACTAGCATTAACACACTGGAGAAAAGACATAAACCTGTCTCAGAAATACACAAACACCAGAACTAATAAACCCTAGAATTTCTTTGGCCTCATAAAAAAGGTACAAAAAGGTTTGATGGCACATTACTAATGTCAGTCTTTCCAGAAAGAAAACAGCTTTTTATACAGCTTTTCATATGGGAACAGCTGAGGGTGACTACATATAGAAAGTAAGAATTTGTGGAGCACTGTATTTTAGTGTGTTAGGTAGGCAGGATAACATACTTTGCTGCTGCTGACTGGAGGTACGCCAGCAGTAAAATTTATGGAGTCTAGAAGTAATTTTCTTCTTGATAGAAGGTGTCTTGCCTTACAGGGCTGTATGAAGGTTGGTGCTGATGAATTGGTCAGGATGCAGAGGGAGAACCCTGCCAATGACTATGCTGGCCTTTACCCTGCACATTCCTTGAAGTATTATAGTGGCTGTGTATACCCGATCAGTCTTGCTCTTACCTTTGTTGTAGGGAAGGATTATCCTTTTCCATATCAGAAAAGGTTGGAAAGAGTTTAATGAAATACTATTAAATTATGTATTGACTTGAGGAACAAGGAGCAGTGAGGACAGTAGACATAAAAACACAGATACTTGGAAGGTTTGGGGGAGAGCTTAGAAAACTGGTAGCAAAACTGAGCCAAAGACAATTTCCTTTGAAGAACTACCACAATATATTTAACCTACTAGAATAAGACTTCAAAAGAAAGCTTCATTTATCTTTTTAATAGCATTTTCTCAAAGTAACATGAACCATTCTTTTCTGCTCACTTGTATGGTGATGTTTTGGAATAGAAAATTCTTCTACTGGCTTTGTCCAAAATGTCCCTCTGTGACCATTGCTGTACTGCTGGCTATTAAAATTGCCCAGTAGAGGAAGCAATCCAGTGTAATTTTAATAAAAAGGTCTGTTTTCATCATGTTGCCTGTGGTTGCCAGTGAACAAAGATAATTAAATTTAATTATCAAAAAATCTGTGTCTGTTGCAAGATTAATAAGAATTCTGAGACTACTCTGCTGTCTCTGTGACTTAGCCAAATACAAATAAATCTCAAAGCCATTAATTATTCTAGTCAGTATCACTGCCCAGTACTGAACTGAAGTACTGACAGACTGGAACCCCAGAAAAAATTCATATTGACTCTAGTGTTCAAAGCTTTCACCAAATAGTTTTTTTAAATGTCTGTTCTGTCATCCCAGAGCTAGAATAAGGCAGTGAGTTAGGTATCCCAGGTTTGCCTTATGCTTTTATGGGCAAAGCAGGGTGCTATATATAGGATGCTTAAAGGATTGAAAATCTGTTGTAAGAAAAAGTAACATTTACTTCCCTTTGGGTGCCTGTTTCCTTTTTTTCATTGGATACCTGTGGGGCTGCCATCTTTCACTCCTGTCAGGATTGTTTATTAATTGGCCAGATTTGCTGGAAAGCAATTCCAGGCGCTCTGGGGACCAGGCATGCTGCTTCAGTTATGCTTCCAGCTCCTGCTGAACTACAAAATTATGGACTTGAAAAGGGAATTGAACTTAGGTCTCCCACTTGGCAGAACAAAACATGACATTTGACTTAACACAAGGATTGTGCTTTAAAGGTTAAAACAAAACATATAAGTAAAGGAGCAACAACTGAGAAGGTTGTGTGTAGGAGGGTCCTGGTGATCTCATTTTTGTAAAAACAGCTTTAATATTTACATGGCAAATACCAAGACCTTTATAAAAATCTTCTAAGAAGGAAAGAACAGCACTTCAGTGACCGAAAAACAATTTTAAAAGGGAAAAAACCACTGCGTACTATTATTTACTCACGGTACTGAAATTTTAATTAAATTGTGAGATTGGCCTGATAGACCCACTTTCTTAAAGCAAGAAGACCTGGACTTTGTTAGTGTGGCTTAGCGGTTAAATGAAAAGCTCCCTTGCTATTAAAAGCACCACTGTTTCTGAGCTAGTTAATTATATAATATATTCCAATCAATATTATCAATGACATGAGATTTCAGCCTGAAGTGTTAATGAGCTTTGAAACTTTAACCCTGTTGACGCAGACCTGGCTTTGGCACTGAGCCCCAGTGAAGTAAGTGGTCCCCGCAGAGCGTCTGTTAAGGAGTCCATGAACTGGTGCTGGCCTTTGCCCAGCAAAGGGCACAGGGAAATGTTGTTCCAGCAGGTGACGGGACACTCAGAGACACAGCAGGGACTGATGACTCTGCTGGACGACCCCCAGACTTTGCATGCACAGACTGCTCACAGTATAAAAGCCCAGAGTTGCCTTTGTTCGGGGTCCTTCCTCAGAGGGACCCAGCTCAAGCTGTTCTTTTGTTGTTGCACCATGATTAAATTATTTTAAGGATTGAGACTCTGCTATGGGAAGTGTGGGATCACGCTGGTAAGGAAACTGGGTCTGACTGTGTGAGTGTGGGGTCCCAGATGAGGTGCTGTGAGGATGACTGCCAGAGTGGCTCGTGGGTGGTTGGACAGGGAAGTTTCCTCAACAGCATCCTAAAATCTCAAAAATATTATATGCTACTCTGCACATGGAGGATCAAGGCCTTATTTTCTATGACATTACTAATTTCATAGCTTCATCTTAATCTTGCTACTAAGGACTTCTACTGTACATAAATATTTTATAGCTTTATTTCCTGGATGCGGCTTCTAGGTGTATGGACTTTTGATTGTAAAGGAATTAAATATTGGCCAGTTGTGAAAGTGCTAGAAATATCCCTGTTACTGGAAATTTTATGTGCAGCTAGGTGACAGAAACATCAAAGATGACATGTCTGCAGCTTTGACCTCCTTAGAAGTGTATTTTCATTTCAGTGATGATTTTTTAGTTTCTTTAAATGCTTGGTATTTGTCTGTTGTCCTTCAAAATAATGAGACTGACTTACCAGGAAATGTGTAGCAGACAATGAACACTTTCTCTGTAGGATTATTAATACCATGAAGAACAAGGTGGGAGCCACTGAATTATTGTTTACACTGTACTGTAGGTGTGCACAGAGTGGTAGTGAAAAAAGAAATTGGGGTTAGGCTTTTGTTTGTTCTTGACTGTTTATGGCTAAGCAATCTGACGTGAAAGCTTCTCCAATTCTCATGTAACTTACTTTCCAGGAGGATGTGTGCAGTGTGAAGAGAGAAACCAGCTGAAGGTTAGGCCGCCCTTGGGTCTATTGCCTTGCTGTAGGGATTAGGATTGATAGCTGTTTTGCATTTGGAAAGGAACCTGGATTTTTTAGGGACCCTACTCACAACAGTCTTTCATAAAAGGAGACTGTGAGACTGCACTGCCTGGGAAGAAGTATCCTTTCTTTCCCTAAGAAACACAGCCAGGAGCACAGGCTGTGGGCATTGCTTCCTCTGCTGCACATGCAGTTTCTGTTTTCAGAATCCACCATGACTTCTGAACTGGTGCTTATTGGTATTTTCTTGTTTTTAAATTTGCACCTACGTTCCCATTGCTGTATTGCAAGCCCAAAAAATTATGCAAACCGTTTTTGAGTATGCATGTGCTCTGTAAGCATCATCTGCAAACAGGAATGGGGGCTGAGATAGGTTGAATACATAGGAACTTTTGTCTTGCAGTCTCATCATAAGCTTTCCTCAGGCAGTGAAATGAAGCAGCAGGGAGGCTTTTTGCTACTGCCAGCTGACTCTCTGTATCAAAGTTTGGTGATGCTCCGATGAAGCTCCACAGGGATTGTGAAAAAGATTGTGATTTTCACGGCTGAAGCACAGCTCTGCATTTGTTAAGTGCGCCTGTAACCAAAGCCCAGTAGCTGCTGGTTCACACAGCCGGCTGTGTGAAGGCAGGTGATCACCCTTATTTAGCAGTACCACTACCCCACGTGACAAGAAAATGGTGGAGGATCTGTATTCCTAGTAAACTGCTACAGAACGAGGGATGCTGAAGTGCAGCAGTGAAGCATCTTTACTATTTTTGCAGTAGAAAGGCCTTTTAAAGTCTTCAGAAGGTAAGTGTCTCTTTGCTTCGGAGAGGCAGATGTGCAGAAGGTTTTCTGATTAACGGCTCTATTATTGCAGTTACTTTAGACAGAAAAAGGGTAAATGTTAGTCAGCATGATGCAAAGCACTCAGGACCTCATTACTGAAAACAGGGCAGCTGTATTTTAATTCTGTTGCAGCTCTTTATGAGAGAAGCTTACATCAGTTCAGAGGGATTTCTTTTGTCTGAGCACAGGCATGGAATTTATAATTAGGAAACAAAACTTCACTGCACAGTCACTTAATATGCTGGATTATTTTCAGCTTGTTTGCCTAGCTCTGAGGATACAATGGGCAAAAAAGGAATGAAAGGCCATTGCCAGCATATAGCTTGCTTTTAAAATTGCTTAATTGCTGGTATCTCGACTGTTTGTGACAGCTCTCATTGTAGGCTACGTGGCATTATAGTTTTCTTTTTTTTCCCCTCTCAACTGAAGCATATGATTTTTGAATTGTTTGCAATGTCCTCTTAAATTGTTGCAGGGAACAGTATATGTAATTCTTGAAGGTTAACTGATTAAGGATGCAGCAATAATCGCAGTGGTAAGAGATTCAATTACTGCAAAAGTTGGTTTGTGCAGGCAGTATTTTTTAAAAAATAGTGTTGATTCAGCTCCATTCAGTTATTTGCTTGCTTTTCTGTCTGTGATGAAGGAATGAAAATATTCTTCAGTTCTAAGTGTGGTAAGCAAATAAATGACAATGATATACAGAAGACATTGAAATACATAGAATGTATGAATATTGGCTGCTTAGAGCAGCACTGAAAGAAAATGTATGCAGGCTTTTTGGTGCATTTAGCCAGAATTATTCTAAGGGGGGGTGGGGGTGGGAAGGAGGGGCAGGCAGAGATGTCATGTCTGGATTTATCTTTATTTGTACACATGGGAAGCAGAGCTGTTTTAAGAAAGGGAGGATGCACACAGCTCTAGCAGCACTGTCAGGAGGCATTAAAACAACTGTGGAGGTCAGAGCAGGGAACGATGCACACCAGTCCTTACCCTGCCAAGCATTTCTTTTTTCCAGGTCTGCTGTGTTCATTCTGCTGCTCTCAGCCATGCTCTCCACTAATATCTCGTGTGGGGTAGGGATGTACAAAGACATAAAATAGCCTTTTCCTTTCTGGCTTTGATGAGTCTGTTGTTTTTTTTTTTTTATTTGGCCTTGCTTAAATCTGGACAGTATTACAGAAAATTATCTAGTAGAGACAAATCTAGTTTTTGCATACATTCACTACTTTAGAAACTTAGATCCTGCTACAAGCAGTCTGTTGTAGTTTTGTGGTGCCTCCATATAGTATTCAGAACAGTGTTGTTTAACAGCTTGTAATATATCTGTAGAAAAAGGCATATAAATAAAAGCAATCTTAAAGCTGCAATCTTTGTTCAGGCAAAAGTTGCAGCTTGCAAACTTAAAAAGAAACAATGTGTAGGTGAGAATATTATTTTGACAGCACCTGTGAATATTGATAAAGCCTTTTTTATCACTGTAGTGTCTTCAGGGCTGGAGACACTTCCTATCACATCCTGTACAAATACCCAGAAAATTACTGTGCTGCTGCAGCAACAAATGATACTGAGGCAGAGGGAGGTGTGTGTGATGTTCCAGTTGCTTGACAGATTTCATGGTTTATGTGCTTCGTTTTCCTTTGGACATTGAAGGAAGTGGTTTAACTGTTAAGGGATTTTAAGAATTAACTCTTTCATATATTACTTACTGGTTCTTAGTATATCCTGTAGTTTGTGGTCTTCTCTATAGCCATTGCACCTATCAAAGACAGCAGCAGATGGGACTTCTTTATTTCGGGCTAATAAATGAAACCTGACTGTGTTCTATGAGAAGAACATCACTCTCCTTAGGCAGAAAATGCTAGCAGCAAACTCTAAAGAGCTGTTTGTGGGGCAGCAGCACAGCAGAATACACCATTGCTTGCTTGTCGAAAGTAGAGCATGTAGCTAACCATGCCCTTTTATTTCCCTAGCTGTAATATGTGAGGAGTGCCATGTGGAGGAAGGAGAAGCCCCATTTTCTCACTCGTTCCTGAACATTACTTCTTCAGTCTGGCATTTCCTGTCACTCTGACTCTTTCACAATGTGTTGGTGTGCCTAACATTAGCCCTCTTTCCCACACTTAAGTTGATTTTTATCTTCCTACTGCTTCTGTGGCCCTTCCAACTCAGTGACAGAGTTCTGCTTCTGAAGATAACTGGTGCCTTTCTGCATCTCCCATCTCTCTTTGCACATGCCTTTCAGACCTGCCAGCTGCAGGGTCTAGCAGGCTTTCCTACTCCTAACACCTCATGCCAGTGCAAGCAAGCTTCAGTTTTACTGCTTGAGTAGAGCTTATGTGCCCTGATTAGGAGTCTTCTCTGGCTCATGTTTGGGACTTTTCCTGTGTTTTTCCCAAGCCTCAAATTTCCAGTATGAATGGGAACCATTTAGTTACCAATTTACACCATTAGGATATTTCCATTTTAATTTGCTGGTTACAATTCCCACTCCACATTCTGCATTGCCCCTTAAATACCCCTACTATTTATTGCATCTTCAACAACTGCAGCTTCAAGAAACACTAAAGTTTAAAATTAGCACCTTTTTAGAGCCTTTTCTTTAGGTCACCCATAGCCAAGACAGGGAAAATGTAGCTATTAGTTTTTTGTAAGGTTGTAGTTGGTCAGATATGAATCTAAATTATAATTACATTGAGCATCTTAAGTTGTGAAATCATAGTTACAGTAATGCGGAAAAGATGATAAGGTAGCCATTTTGGTGGTAGAGTGACACAGAAATGAGAAGAGGAATTCACAATATTTAAGGTATTGAGGAAATAGAAATTTTTAGAGGGTAGGAAATGAGATCCTAAATAGGACCAGAGAAATGCAGAATGAGAGAAGGAAAAAATAGAAATCATACAGTATAAAAAAAAAACCTGGCACATATTTTTTCCTGTCTGTCAGCATATTGTGCAAAGGCTGAACTTGAAATCAGGGAGTGTTACAAAAATACTAATGCTTTAATGGACAGATCAATAAAAATCTGTGCATCTTGATGTTAAGTGAGTTCTTACAATTAGCAGCTCTAAAAGTCATCATCACATTTTACCATGTGGGCAAGATATATTTCACCTGTTTTAAGATGCTTTGTTAAAGCATTTCATTCCAGCTAGTTTAGAATGGTAATAAGTATCATCATAGTTGTACATGTTGTCATTCATACATGCAGAGAAACAAGTCCATTAAGCAATGCAAGAAGTTGCCAGTATTACAGAAAAACCAAGTGGTAAAGAGCAAAAGCCACTGAAGTTCAGATACTAGCTCAGTTTCAGAACTAATGGTTATTTATGAACAATGGTTGAGGGCAGCCTGAAGCATTTTAGCATGTTTTCATTTGGAAACAAATGTGCTTGATAAGGTGTAGATTATAGTAGTTGGAGGGGAGTTCCCACGAGTCCAGTGGAGAATAGATAAGTCCAGTAGGGTATAAAACCTAAAACTTTCTAAAGATTTTTTTGGCTTCTGATCCTTCAACCTCTACCCTGTTAACAACTCTCAAAGCATTAGCATACTTCCTACAAGTACAGATGGCTGCACTGGGTAGAAGGTGCATGCTGCTTTTTTAAGTGCTCCTCATGTGCCAATTACATCATTTGGAGCTGCAGGTATTCTGGTGGTTGGTCCTGACAGCACAGTAAGGCAGGAAAACAGTCACTGTGAACCACAAACTCTGGAAAGTTAGGAAAACTAAAACTGAGTTTTCTCAAGGAAAAATTAATCACTCAATGAGAGTGGAATGTGGGAATCAGGGCTCTGGCATATTAATACATTTTAGAAATATAATTTTAAAAGAAAATGTATTTTCAGGTTATGCTTATGGATCTTTTGAATCAGATCAGTTTAATATTTACTTTCTCTACTGGCATTACCATGTTTCATTTGTAAAATTTGTTCAGCAGTGGTTGTTGATCATCTAGATCATCTAGATATGTGGAATATTGTTTATAGAATACTAGCAACATTTGTGAAGAGTGAAGAGATCAGATACATTGAAACATACCTTCTAAATGCTAATAGTACTTTGAACCTACACAGCATATTGCCAGACCTTGTGATCTTCCAGTATTGATGGAGGAGCACCTGTCATGTAAGCTCTCCAACTTCGTGTTGATAATTTTGGTGATTTTCCATTGCCTCAGTAAAGATTAAGGAGCATTGATCTAGGCACCTAACAGAGGACAAAACCATGTGGTGGTTACAAATGCAATGTCAAAGCAAAGAAGCCAATGTTAAGTGACATGTTACTTCTGCCTTAGAATTTGTTACTCTCTTCCTGCTTTTGCACACAGAATATTGACTTAAGAGAGTATTGTTAAAGTGGTAATTCTAGGAACATTCTGAAAACACCACCCTAAAGAATAGTCTCCTGTTCATGTTCATGCCATGAAATTGTTATGTGGTGTGGGGCAGGTCATGAGGAGTCAGAAGCTGTTGGAATTGCATATATCCTTTTCTTCCACTCCCTGACTGAACTGGGGTTTCTTTGGATGCCTGAGTGAAGCCATTGGAGTTCTGACTACACACTTTTTCTTTTAAGTGGGAGCTAGTCATGAGGATCAGAAGTGGTGTGTAGAAGATGTTTTGAAATGCTACATATTCAGAGAAAACCCCCAAAGGTTATTAGTCATCACATATTGGGAACTCACAACTAATGGACATTCTCAAGGGTAATTTCTCTGATTCTGTTCTGAAACAGTGAATAATTTATTATCTCCAACTCACAAAGCTACTGCCCAAGCTATGTTAAATTAGTTTTGGGAAAAGCCCAATATATGGGTGATTAGCAGCTCTGAAAAGCACCAGAAAGAGCCAATGAGTCTTTATCTGGAGCAGTCTTTGAATGGTACTAATGGTTAATAATACTTGTTACAAAGTAGTTATACCTTGGGTTGCACTACCTTTCCTACAGCATCCTATGACCTGCCGGTGACAAACCTCGAGGAAGAGACTTTCGGAGACTCTGGGATCTGCTGCTGGCAGCATCAGCCTGGCTTGCATTTCTAAGCCCCATTTTGGCAAGACGTCTAGGTTTGGGGCTTCAATTTCTATCATTTTATATTAAGATGCTTTTTTCTTTCTTGTTGCTGGAAGTCACATATAATTGAAGTAGCCTGGAGCCCTGGATCCTTTCCATAAGTCTTCCTTATCCATGGGCATATGCATAAGGCTGATGAAATAGTGAATTCCATGATCCCTGTTTACTTAGATTTGTCCCTCCATGCTCTTTGCCCCCTCCATGGGCTTTGCCTGCTTATTTTGTGCTGTGACACAGGGAGGGAGCTGGCAAGGGCTTGGGACAGGCAGCGTGTGGCTGCCTAGCAGCAGTGAAAGCAGCAGCTTAAGAATAGCAGCTTTTGTTTTAAAACAGTCTTAAACTGATAGAAGGAGCCAGGAGAGCCTACTACTATGGCTGGCTACCTGGGAAAAAATTAGGATTATAGTATAGGTTAAAAAAGAGAAACAAGAAAGAGATGGGTAGGTAAACAGACACTAAACAATGAATTTGATTGGAGACTAGGAAATGTCTTAATTAAGAATGGCTAAAAATTTATTCAATGGCCCTAATTTTCAAATCTTTTGGCTATAATTCAGGATTTTTCCACAGAAAGAATATTACCTCTTATTGTCATGCCTAACATTTTCATCCAACTTTCTTGCTGAAAATGGAGTAAAATATTGGTACATATAAAACATCAAATAACAGTATAACTAGTAAGAGAAAAATTAAGTCTGAAAACTGAAGTATTAAAAATAAGGAAGTTATGATTTTTTTTATATTTAGAAATGGCTTATTCTGTGGCTTTCATAAGTGACATGTTTTTCTGTGAAATGTGATTATGAGCATGTTATCTACTTTGCAGCAAGTAGTATGACAACGGTGAGTTAGCATTTGCACAGATGTTTGATTAATAAACCTTTTGGCTCAAACAAATCACTACAGCTTTTTTCCCCCCCTTTTTGTGTTTTGTGGGGGGTCTTTTGGTTTTTCTGTGGATTTTTTTTGTTTTGGTTTTGTTTGGTTTTGGTTTTGTTTGTTTTGGTTTTTGATTCTGGTTTTGTTTTTTGTTTGCATACAGATATGGGAATAAACATCTCATGCTATGAATAAATTATAGTGCTTAATCTATAGATTTTTCCTGATTCAATTTGTGATTAAGAGCTACAAAATAAATAGCAATAGAAACACAGTTAGTTTTGTGTTCTAACATATGGTTGCTTAATGCAGGTCTTGGGAGGTTATAAAATTAATCCATTTTTACAAATCACCTGTATGCAGTATAATTATTTTACACAGCTGTGAGTAAAAGTAATTACTTTTTTATAGTCTTAGATATCCTGGAGTGGATTCCTTCCAATACACTCATTTTCTTGGTATGTGGATATAGCTGAAGCATAATCTCTGACTGATGCTGACTAAATCCTGCACAGTGTATGTCACTTTGATTTGTTGCATACTCTGCTACAGTTTAGGGATCATTAATTCTGTTGAACCTGAAAAATTCACACTGCAGTGTCTTTTATCTCTGAGTAGGTATCCATAAATTTTTATTTATTGTCTAGAAGTTTTGTGGCAAGGGACTAGTTACAGGAAGCAATTTTGGGTTTAGTGGGTACTATTGCTAATGGGTTTCTTCATCTCTTAGTGCACAATCCATGTGGGCTTTTGGGGACTAATGTTCTTGCCTTCTTTCTCTGTTTCTTCCTCTGCATTTTCATCAGAGTTTCTTCACACTAAAGCCCATTACTTTGTCATGCATTATTTTTTAAATTCATGTATTAACATTCTATTTCCTAGAGTAGCTCCTTTTGGCTGTAGACAGAGTTAATATGAAAGTATGCCCAACATTTCTCTGACTTTGCAGAGCATTGCTACTCATGTTGTATGGAAAATAAGCATCAAAACTCAAACCCATGCAGATTACATTAGGATTTGTTATTAATCCATTAGCATTAAAGGTCTCAGAAATGACACATCTTAGTTGTGACAGTTTATGGAGTTACAGCTACAGTTGGAAGATGAAGGACAGAGTGACTGTCTTTTCTGAGCACTCAGAGTAATGAAAGTAGCAAGTAGATATTTGCTGTTCTTTTAAAAAATACTGTTGTAACAATGGTCTATGAATCTTTGAAACGTTTTCTGAGCAGAAATGGCACAACAATTACAAGCCACAAACATGGAGCCTTATGAAAGAAAGCAAAAGATGTGCTATTTGGATATAAATGCAAAACAGCAAAACAGTTTCCTTTCTAAAAATGAAATAATTTGTCAAGTGTTTAATTGTGATAACAGAATGGGGTTTGCTATTCCTTTAAATAAGGTGAGGTGAATGTTGGAGTATGGTCCTGGTTTCAACTGGCACAGAGTTCATTTTTCTGCAGCTGTTACAGCTGTGTTTTGGCTTCAGTGTGAGAATAATGTTGATAACACACTGATGTGTTGGTTGCTGCTATGCGGTGCTTACCCTAACTCAAGGACAGTTTTGGTGTCTCGTGCCCTGCCAGTAGGCAGGTGCACAGGAAGCCAGGGGAGAGCATAGCTGGAGCAGCTGACCTGAGCTGGCCATAGAACATCTCGCCTGGTGTATAAACTGGGGACTTACCTGGCAGTGGGGGACCGCTTGTGGCTCAGGGATGGAGTCTGGCACCGCTGGGTGAGTGTTGAGCAATTGTATTTTACATCACTGAACCCCCAAGTGTAACTTTGCGTTCTCTGCCCCATCCCACTGGTGTTGGGGGATGTGGGTGAGTGCCTGTGAGGTGCTTAGCTGCCAGCTCAGCTTAAATCACAGGTAGCTACAGATATGGGTGATAGTGAAACACCCGTTGTAAATCATATATTTGGTAAGATATTTTGGCTCTAAATTTATATGCATTTCTGTAATTGTAAACTGAAGAAGAATGTAGCAATTAAGAAAACACTTTGTGTAAACTCATCCTTGATGTAAATTGCAGTTTGTGGAGTGCTTGAACAATTGCTTTATTTTCTGAGGCTTTTAATTGCTTCTGAGTAGGAAAGAATTCTGGTTTTGTCTGAACGAGGCTAGACATCTTCCAGGTGGGGTGATCAAAATGCCATGAGACCCATCAGTTAGGCCAGAGATGGGTTTACACAAGATTCTGCATACTCTGGCTTTCGGCCTGGCAAAACACTTAACCCTCCTTAATCCTTAGGGCACTTTCAGACAGAGCTGTGCTGAGAGTCAGTGGAGAGGCATTACTGGATAAATGCCAAGGGCTTTTTCATACCTTCCAAAGAAAATACTGTCCTCTCATACCCAATCCCTCAAGTTCTCCTTTCTATTTTCCTGGGCGTAAGGCTGGTGTCACAGGGTGGGGACGGGAGGGGTTCAAAGGAGAAGAACTGTGTGCTGCCTGTGTGCTGTAAAAGTAACTTGATGAATTTAAGCTCCCTTACTTGTTTTTGTACCTAAAATTTGACTTTGTGCATTCTTCTTCAAAGCAGCTCCATTTTTCCCTGCAAACTGTTGAGAAAGTGGGCTGGCTATAAGCAGGACTCTTACTTCATGCAAAACCAGGGTATACTTGCATAATGTGTGGAATTTGAGAATATAAGTAAAGCCTAAATGTCTAGTCTCTGAATAACCTTTCTATTGTACTTCATCTTCCCTCTTCACATTTTGTATCCAAACCAAGCATGTATTAATATGAGCAGAGGTTATTTCATCCATGTAATTTCTTTGACTCATCATTCTTTGAAACTTTACAAAAAAACCTTTGACTTCTTGTGGAAACTAAAGGATAAAAGTACTTCTGTATATAGAAGGAATAGCATGGAGGAAATATGATTTACTTATCTAGGAAAAGTGCCTAGCAGTTATGGGTTCCTCTTCAGATTAAACTTCTGCAATGGTGAGTACTGAAAATGGGAAAATGTACACATTCTAAATTCCAGCTGGTGAATAAGTTGTGGTGACGGTCACAGCTGGATTAATGTTGATCTCTTTTGCATGTTCTAGGTGTTCATTCAGAGCAGTGCATTGGAAGTATATCTTGTTTTAGATTAAAGAAATTAACTTCTTGATATGTAATAGCTGCAGAGCAACTTGGGAAACTGGTGATAGATCATAGATGATGCAAGGGTGAGGCAGCACAGCCCATAGGGATTATGACATATTGCTGTGAATATTCAAAGCTGCTCTTTCTAAAATGGCAGAATGCTGCTGTACCTAGAAAAGTCAGGAAGGATAACTTTTATTCTGAGAAATACTGATTTGAGGGGGCATTAAGAATTATTTAAAGCTTATTAATTTATTGAGCTGTAAGAATATCTAAACCAAAAAAAGAGCAAGGAAAGTATTTCAGCCTCCAGCCTCTCCTCCTTTCTTATGAACTCGGTATCAGTCTCTGATCCACCTTTGGAAAATAGGGGCATTTCAGCTGCTTCTGAACATGGTCATAGACCTGAATATCAGAGCAAATAATCAGTAACTTGATTCCCCGTGCAGCTGATCCTTAAATGACCGGTCTGTGTACAACATAAAAGAAGTCATTTATGACACAAAAAACCTTAATTGACTTTGACCTCTGTTCCAAGATCCCTTTTTCTATCAATCCAGTAAATCATACCTGATTAGAATGGAGCTTTCTAAAGTAACCTAATTTATTTCTTCAATAGGAGTATTCATTAAAAGGGGATTAAAAAAATAAATTTTTCTTTCTCTCATATTTTTGTCCACATCATCCATGTTAACAGTTGTCTTGTTCTTGCCTTATGGAAGGCAAGAAATTTTATAAGCCAGACTTTTGAAAGCATGTGAAGTGGTCTGTGGGAAAGGAAGAGGAGGTAGTTGCCTGTTTTAAAGTTTCTGGAGTCTGGCTTCCATTACTAGGATTCCTGCTGAGGTCTGTTTAGAGCTTCTGCACAGCCAGAAATTACTCTGCAAGGTGCTGAGCTGCTCAGCATAACATGCTCTGAAAATCTATCAGAAAATTGGAAGCTGTGTCTGTAGAAAGCAAATTTCATCCATATCCTACTTATTCTCCTACTGATGGCAATTCTGAAGCCATATGTTGGGGCACAGTGTCACAGACATCTAAATATGATTTTAAATATGCCTGTATTGCCCATTAATTTATGACTGAAAAAATATTAACTACTGGATATCAAAAATAATAACTTCCACTGAATCTAAGGTATGTATGTCTGGCAAGGAATCTATAATTTTATTATAATTTTATTTTATATATAAAATTGTACCAAAACCCTGTTCAGTCCAACCGAAACGTAAACCCTTGAGTACCCCGAAGTCATCATCTGACTAGTCCTGAGCTTCTTTAATCGAACTCTTCATAGTTTTATTTTTGGAAAGGTTAATATAGCTCCACATAAAATCCTAATCTGAATTTAAAATGGGTCAAAAATATTCATCCTCTCCCCACACCCTTTCTACTATGGTCATTTGCCTTAGGCAGCTGTTACTTACAGCACTTCTTTAGAATTCAGATTTCTCTCTAGTTAGTTCAGATGAATGAATTAGACTTCATTACACATATTTTACTATAGATTGTATAGACAAAAAAAAAAAAGACACCAAAGACTCTAATGATTCATTTACATTTCCTATGTAAATTGTGGTGGTATTCAGTGTTTCTGAATACAGATAATTATGCAGAGTTGTGGGGGAAAAAGGAAATGGTACCTTACAGGCAATTTGTGCTTTCATTTTATTCATGAACAGGATACTTTGATCAAATTTCTTCACTGTTCTGTTATGTATCCAAAGAGAAAGAGTGTTTCAAGCCTTCTTTGACAGTAATTAAACATTGGTATGTTTTGTAAAAATCATTAAGCTGTTCATCTCTGTTTTTATGAAAGATGAACTATACAACTATACAATAAAGATCAGTTTTTATTGAGAGACAAGGCTTTGTTATAAGTTGAGCAGCACAAACATATTTGACCATGGATTTAAATTGTCTGTGTTCTCTATGGTCTCATGGAAAAGCAGGAGATCACCAGTTTTCCAGACTGTATTGGGAATTTGATTTCATGGAGCTGGAGGTAAAGATCTTTTTCAACTTCAGGCACAGTGAAGTCTTTGGCAGGCCTACATATGCATATTTACATATAATTTTTATGAAATTAACAAGAAATCACAGAAACTATACTCATACTTTGCTACAGTGATTGACCAAAGGGTCTTGGCTGGACACAAATAATGACGGTAGTCCTCCTCATTGGGAAAGTGAGGGAAGAAAGAAACTGCAAGAGCAACAAGGCACACCTATTCAGATCTGTTCAATCATTCAAAGCATAGCTGGCTGATGCTGTTGCAGGGAAAAGTACCATCTTTGATCTCATCACAGTTCTCTTGGTCAAAGTGTAAGAATGGTCTGTTCTTCAGCTTTTGTGGGGGAAAAAAAAGAAAACAGCTTTTGGAGTAGTAATACAGAATAAAATGCTTACAAGTATTTTGATAAAAAAAAGGAAGCTCTCTTGAAGTCATACATTTTCAGTGCAAATAGTTTGGAAGCTGTCAAGAGTGTCCTGAAAATGTAAAATGTTGTTTCCTGTTTGCAGTTGAACTATCCTTCCAGCAAGTATTTTGTGAAATATTTGAATAACAAATAGGCATGGTGACAGTTCGAGTCAATTTACTTTAACCAGTAACTACCTTTGTTGGTATTTTCACAGCTTAGTGCCATTTCCTTGTCTTATGTATGTATGTATGTACGTATATATGTAGGTATGTATGTTAAATTTAACTTTCATACCTTCCTGAAAATGGAATCTAGAAAGGATATTTTGCAACAATTGAAAGTCTGAAAATCTGTTATGAAGCTTTGGTTCTCACTTTTGTACTTTCCAAACTCTTTCAGTGTGGCACATTAGCTGCATCAGTATTACTGACTTGAGTCAGAATAGCTCTAAAGTAAAAATGATACCAAAAAAGGGTAAAAAGCCTACTCATTTTTGCTATATAGTAACTGTATATACAGTCATGAATATACTGTTTGACAAAGAGTAGCTGAAGCTCCGTGCAATGATGTGTCCAGTTTACTGGATGACCAAAGACCTACTTCATTTTTCTTAAATATGGAACATTTCTCTTTGCCAACCTCTCACTCTTAAGTGCTGTCTCTTGATACAAGTAGAAGTAGGTACGTGTGTCCTGTAGTCTCCAGGAGCTCTACAGAATTGTGCATAAATTAGGAGTAAGAACAGCACAGTGCAATTACAACAGCTGTGTTTGTTTCTCAAATAAGTTTTGTGATCAGACTTCTGAACTGGCTGTGTTGGAGGAAATTTCAGTTCTGTATAAGATCACAGGCTGTACATATCTTTAAGATCTTACTTTGTATTTTACCTCTCAGGTTGGAACAAGAGGATGTGGGAATGGACATCCCCTTAGCTGAGGGTGTACTAAGCCCCAGTTCTACAGAGATGAGACCTGGTGAGAGAAGCTCTTGCGAATTTTCTTAATTGTATCTTATTCCTGTGGCATTTAATTATGCAGTGAGAATGATATTTCTGTGCTGGTAAAGAATCCATTAAGTGTTAAAAAAAAGCATTAAGCTTGCTTTATTTAGTAAATTTTCTTCTTCACTTGAGACATAATAATTATAGTGTGACACTTTCTTTTATGTATTGTTACCACTTGTTTAGTCTTTGTGAAATTTTAATAGTCTGTATTGCTTATTTTATAATTGACTACTGTCTAGGTGAACTAAGAGCAACTTGAAATGCCATACAAGGCAGAGGCAAGGAGCAAATGTAATCTAGCTTTTGTCTTGTTGAATATGACTTCTATTTAACACTGATTAAGAGACTCAGCGATATTTTTATTTGTTACTGTATTGAGTAAGATATTGTACAGTTAAAGCTAAAGACATAAGTATTTGCAAATCAGCACAAAGTGCATAAGCAAGTAATTATTTACAAGGGCTTTTCACTCATACAAATTTTCCCAGGACTCAGCAATGTCTTGATTCATAACTCAAATTATTTGTATTTGTTCTTTAAATTCTTAAACATTGTGGGTCAGAGCATGTTCAAAACCTGACTTCTGTCTGTTGATTGCAAAAAATAGCATAATTTAAGGGATCTGAGCTACCTCTGCTGTTCCTGTAGATTCTTGTTTTATTTCATTAAACATTAATGTTCTTATTTGTGTTTTGTATTAGATGGTATTAAATGTCATGGTGTCACTAGAATTGATCTGTCCCAGTGTGTTTAAAGGTCATTTTTGAGTCCCTGGGAGATTAATTGTATGTGGAGTAGATAAAGTTGGGATTTTTTGTTTTGTTTTTTTTCATTCAGAACCTCCCAATTCTCTTGATCTTAATGGTTCCCAGCCCAGAAGGATAAAGCTCACTGCTCCAAACATCAATCTCTCCTTGGACCAGAGTGAAGGGTCTAAACTTTCTGATGATAACTTGGATACACCGGATGAAATTGACATTAATGTAGATGACCTTGACACTCCTGATGAAGCAGACTCTTTTGAATACGCTGGACAAGGTAATATTCTAGATTGTAAATGTTGAATTTGTCTCTGTTTCTTTTTTTACTACTCACGTGATCAGTCTCATGTCTTTCAGATTATCGGTATGGTTAAAGCATTTGAGAGTTAATGCCTGGTATCCAAGGATTTTTACTCTCTGCTGTTTTTTAACCTTTATTCCTCCTGTGTAAAGTATTATCCTTCTATTTATTCAGAGTGTAGAAAGGAATAGTACAGCTGACTTAATAAAGTAAGGGAAGCTACCTAGGGAGAATCAAATTCAAGGCCTGTCTCTGTCCAATACCATAGGACTTTTCTGAAAACAATTGTTGAAGAAGAAAGCAATTGACCACTGCTGTAGAGAACACTCTAGCCAGCTGCAGCTTCTTGCAGCTCTGGCCGGCTCTAGATTGCTGTTACATCAGTCATATTTAGGAATATAACTTTGTGCAAAATGTGTTGGCTTTCACCAAAGATCTTCCAATATATAAGTGAGGTAGACACAATGTGCTGAGAGGTCTTCTATTAAGAAGAAAGGTCTGCTTTTTATTCTCATGATTGGAAAGCTGAGATGTGGAAGGTGTGTGCATATCATGATAAAGCTAACTCAGGTGATGGAACAACAGAATTCCTTGTTCCACTAATTTGAATGTCCTTTCTCTGCAGAGCTAGCTGTACAATATATATGCACCCTGACGTGTGCAGTGGATACTTCACTCTTCCTTCACGTGTTAATGATTTTCTCTCATAGAAATACGATGTAAAAGTTTCATTCAGTTTACTTCGTTTTATGATGTACAAAATAGGGTGTTTCCTATTCCTTGCTAATACCTTATAAAACATGTAAGAACTGTAATTGCTTATGTAAATGCATACAGATCATAAGCTATTTGAGGGGAAAATAAAGTGTGAACATTTTTCAACCTAGAGCAGAAAGAAACTTTAAAAATGGATCTGTTTAAAATGAGTTTTCCCATGCATTTACTTTGCCTAATGCTAGTGAGGTTGCTGAAGCATACAAGAACAGTTGCATCATTTTAAGTGGTATTGCCAAAGAGGCATTACTGCGTACTCAGTTATGCATGAGAGTCTCTAATGTTACTTCTCATTAGGAGGCCAATTTCCTCATGGGTAGATGCAGAGTGTGGTGACGAGTTGCTTGATGGTTAGAAGATTTTATGGCGAAGGTTAAAACTAATGCGCACACGCATGGGCTCACATGCTTGGACTGTTTTGAGCAGCATGTGAGAGGAAAAGTCTTTCTGCAGTAGAACAGATTTTGCATTTAAACCCTCAAGTAATTAAATTCGACTCCAGTGATTTTGGTTGGAGTTGTATTAATGGCAAGCATTTCTTCCCAATGGTCTTTTTGCTGCTTTCTAAATGTGATGATTTGTTCAGTTCTTAGAGTTGGACCAATTTCCCCAAACTCCTAAGTGAAGAGCTCGAGGTCCATCTGGTTTGGGTGGCGTTTATACAGTTGTGTAGTTTGTTTTTAGATACTTAATAATAAAACTGTCTTCTGCTGAGATGAGCCATGAAAAGAGTGGAAAAGAAAGACAAAAAAAATCAACATTTTATCAAAAGAAGTTGGCTATATGTAATGTTAATCTGATAGCTAAGATTATAGTCATAAGAGCTAGTGCAGAGTGGCTTATTTGCACGGTAAATAGCCTTTGTCATCTTTGTACTCCTGTACTCTGCTGTTAGCTGGTAAGCACTCTGATGTTACCTGCACTCCCAGGGTTCAATGTTTCTAACTGCTGCCAAACCCAGGAAAGTAAATACTGAGAAAACATAACTCACAGACCAGAAAGAACAGTGATTTTTGTCACTATCGGACTATGGAAGGTCCCTTTGAACTACAAAAGGCAACTGAGTAAGTCAAAACTGTTTTCATGGTTCAGGGGTCCACCTCATCACTGAAAAACATCTCTGTATTGTAAGTAATACTGAAACCCATTTGTTTAAAAGAATGGTGACGAAGAATTTTCAAGTCTGCAATATGCAGAAAAGTAGGTGAGAGAAGAAATACTAAAATACTTGTCTTAAACTAGCACTTGACTTGTTTAAGTTTGGTTGATCATCAGTTTCACAGGGTGGGGTTTTTTTGTCACTAATACCATACATTCCAACATTCTCTTCCAGAAGCCATGCTAGTTTCTGAAACAAGCTTTTTATGATTATTGCTTTAGATGACATAAAAATTACATTTTTGAAAACCATATATGTGTATCAATGAAGGCCTGCTCTCAAATCAGCACTATTTATAAAGTAAGAGTGTTTATTATTTTTTCTGCAGGTATTTATTTCCATTCTGAATTTCACAATGGTGCATCTTTCTCTGCAAAATCAACACTCCAGGCAGTAAAGAAGAGCTACTTCATCAGGAAGAGCAATTTCTATTAAAAAAATAATTTGTGTATCCAATTTCAACATCATAAGCTTTGTCAGGATCTTAGTCACTTTTCATTGCCTGAAGTTTCACCACCAAAAAACAAAAACATATCAAACCACAAATAGAACTTCAGCACTGGTCTGCCAGTTACCTAGCCCAGCCTCTTTTCATTAAAGTTTATTCTGCCAGCTACACTTCTTTTACTCAGTCACTTCTTACTTCACAAGGAATCAGCTGACCAGACAGTCTTCATAGGCTGTGCTGATAATCCCCTCTTTCTATTCTAAAAGTACCTGAGCTGCATAATAGTACCCTGTGGAGACCCTGTATCCTTACAGGAACGGGCTGCCCTGCAATGGCCTGTCAAAGATTGCATAGCTTGGCTGTACGCATGTAGTTTCCATATTGCTACCAATAGTACCTTTGCAAAACTGACAACATACCAAATTGCACTGAGGTACCTAGGTTTGGAGGTAGTGGGGTAATGCATTTTGTAAGCTTGTTCCCAGTGTCACAGAATGTATGATATTTCGAGGCTGCATGCTATTGTTAAACTTCACAAGCATTATGCCCCAAGAAAGGCATGCATATGTACTTCACTTTGTCAATATATGATCTACTGAGCAGCAACTGTTAAACCAATTCAAAATACTATACTTCAAAAAAACGCACATTTTGTCAGACTGTCCTTCTTTCCAATCTAAGATCTCCTCAAACTCACTTTATTTGGGGTTCCTAAGGAAAAAACCTTATGTGGTCACATTATATGTGCACATGTATGTATTTTGTGATTTTCCATCCGTGTTTCCACCATTAATACAATTTTATTTGAATATGTTTTTAACTCATTGGCTGGTTAGACAGTGAGGTAGGAGGTGAGCTATTCCTCCTTTCTTTCTAGATTCCAGCAGGCAGGAATTAGGTAAAGTAGAGAATTGTTTATAGACTCAGCTTTCATTGCACATGAGAGCATCTACCTCAGAGAGGGGCACCTTCTGCTCGTATAATTCCCTAATAATACTTCATATTAGGGACAGAAAGTCCAAGATGGGCAGCAGTAGAAATTCAGACTTTGTTAGTCCCAGTGAACAATAACTATATGCTCAACCTATATTTTTGAAGCTTTTTCTCTGTGCTTAGAGAAACCTGCTGTTCCTAACAAATTTGGGATATTATTGATAGGTTTTAATGGAGAAGTTAGTTTTACAAATGAATAGTTAGTACAGGTATATGTATATGTGCATGTGGCTTCCGTGTAAATATATGTGGTGTGTATATACAGTCTGCTATCATATTCCTGGTTTCATAGATAACTGATCTAATTCTCATGATAAACTAGTGTGCACTAAGCATCATATACTTCAATTTGTGTGAGTAGCTCAAGAAGCAGCATTAGTCAAAGAGGTGCATCTGTAGATAACCCAATACACAGAAAGGTTTGAAGGCACCTATGAGACCTGGGGGTTCTTTATTTCTTGTCAATTAAAATTGCTTTAGTTTGTTCTTAATTCTCATAGATCACCTTGGTATTTTCAAATAGGATGTCTGCAGCTTTTTCTGTACACATGCATATGTCGTTAGGTATCTCACGGTGCCTTTGTTTACTGTTACTTCTCTTACTGACTTACAATTCAAATTCTGCTCTTTTGACTGCAGAGCAAGAATAATGCTTTAAAAAGAACATTTGCTTCAAATATGTCATGCATAAAATTTACAGAATCTTTACTATGAAGGTAAATTAATATGCACACAGAACCACATGGCAAAGGTGCTTCAGCAAGAATAGTACAAGAGAGGGAATTTTTTCCCCCCATGGAAAACACAGTATATTGTAACAATAACTAAAGGGGGAAGTTAAATAATGCCAGCTGTGGACATAATCACTTTTCATGCCACTTTCTCTGTAAACAGCCACTAAATTTGAAAAAATTGGAATGCAAATAAGTTTGTTTAAAGCAATATCATGAATGTGCAATGAAAATGTAGATTTTATTAATTACTTCACAGTTTTTTTTGAAACTCAGAGTATTCAGCAGAGAGAGTTTATAGTCACTTGCCAGCCGTACAGTTAATTTTTTGTGGTCATTGTGTCTGCAGACTACATGTGCATGTTCTCTCTAGGGTGCTTACATGGCAGGTCAGACTGCTTGGTTGCTCTGTACCTCACATCTGTGAGAGAAATGGTATTTAACCTCAGACAGTCCTAGGGGGAGGTAACTCCTGTGCTTATATGAGGGAGTCAGCGTGACTGAATTAGGGGAAGATGTGTGTTCTTCATTATTTGCTGATAATGGATGTAAAGAGATTTGAGACAAACTGGGAAAAAGTTGAGAAGCTATAGCTCTCTGGTAATTTTTTTCTAAACAGGAGGTATTGCTGTGTTCAGGGGGGTTTTTGGGGGGTTTTTTTGGGTTTTTTTAGCATAGCTCTCATACCTGCAACACAAATTTTAGCAGGCCTGCAGTGCAGTAACTCTAGTGAGCAGCTGCTCAGTTTTACCAACTGGATGCCAAAATGTCTTCATGGTATTCCGCATAGTGATAATTACTGTTGTTCTTTTTATGTTCATAATGGTGAAAAGTCTTTAAGAAGTGGAATCTTTTCATTTACTGGTTGTCAGATAATCACATTCTGCTCTTACTTATAGCAGTACTGTAAAAATCCAGTTAATTTCAGCCATCCTTCTCAAATATATGTAACAGCAAAAATATTTAGAGCTTTAACAGAAAGGGGTAATATATACAGTTTTACTTTTCAGAAGAGCAGGCTGCTGCTCAAGATGCTTCCCAGGAGGAGTCTGAATCAATTCCAGAGTACACTGCTGAAGAGGAGCGAGAGGACAACAGGTTATGGAGAACAGTGGTTATTGGAGAACAAGAACAGAGAATTGATATGAAAGTCATTGAACCATACAAAAAGGTCATTTCACATGGAGGTAGGAGATACTGTAAGCATTTTTTAAATTGATGTAAAAAAATTGTGCTTCGTTGATCATGATTTATTTTTATTTTCATTCCATTATACTGACAGGGGGAGAAAGAAGTTAGTTTTCAGCCTTGGCTGAAATCAACCTGGCTTTCAATTCAATGTGGCAATAACTAATAAGAATTTTATATTCAAAGCTATTTCAGAAGCAGTATACTGACATATGTATGTTAGGAAAAATCTGGTCACTGTAGGCTAAAACTATCTTGAACAAGGAAAAAGGCTTTTGACCTACAGCAAAATAAAATTTTGAAAACTTTTTTTGGTGGGTTTTGACAAAGCCTTTTGCATGAAGAAGTATAATGTTCTGTGATTTGCTGAATGATGTATGTGGTTTCATGGTTCTAAACAAGCAGAGTGGCAAAAACAAAAAAGATAATTTTCCCTGGGGCTTGCATTCATCTGGCTACTTGCCTTGTGCTATTTTTCTGCCATTTATAGTTGTCAGCAACATTTCACCAGGAACTGGTTTATGGGATTTTTTACATAATTTGTTAATGATATTTAAATAACATATCAAAGAAAACATTTAAAGTAGGAAAATGGCTCCATGTGCATGCTGTATTCTCATTTGGTCTTCTACTTCTCAGCTTCCTCAGAGAATTTACAGTTTCTGTGTTGTCAGTACAATTCTGTACAAATTAATTCAAAAGGGTAAATATTTCTATAAAGGTTGGAGGAAGAAAATGAAACAAAGCTTTCTAAGTGCCTTTTCCCTGGTGTCTCAGGTTTGGATTATCTTGGAGTCTATATTTTTGGAGGAACTCTTCGCTGTCTGTTAAGAAAGATGTTGGGTGAGGATGAGTTGTTTTATTCCTGCAAAAACTGAGGCAGGAAACTTAGCAGGAAGCTTAGATTTGTGAGTTTATATGAGGATGCTTTTGTCACAGTGTTGTGGATCTGCAGCATCAGTTAAAGATATTAAAATATTAAATTAAAATATTTTCAGTGTTGAGCCTCTATCTGGAAAAATTACATAAATTATGGTTAATTTTTACATTAAAAGCAGCTAAATACTAGCCTATAGGTATTCCTAGTGGCCAGTGTACAGAAGGTTTAATCAGAATTAATAAAGATGTTTAAGCCTCCAAGCACTTTTCCACTACAGCACTACCATGGAAGATTTATGAATGTGATGACACCTCAGACACAGTTTAGCAAACATACACAGATGGCTTAATTTAGGAAACAAACACAAAATATTTTGGGGCCTTGCTAATGTTGTTTATTTTTATATGGTATATTATATGGTATATGGTATATACAACATATTTTTGTATGCTGTAAACTAGTCAATATGCATGTGCAGTAAAAAGTTGTATATTTCCTACTAGATGTTGACGTATATGTTTATGTCACCTTTTGTGAAAAATTCATGTTTAATGCGAGACTAGGTAATTCAGCTCAACTCTCAGTATGAAATAATTGGAATTCAAATTTTTAGATGTCTGACATTTTGTTTTGTTTGATCACTGAAATGTGAGATAAAGAGCATTAAGATTTCTTTACTTTATAAAGGGTGTTTGTCAATAGCATTAGTCATTGTTAAACAAACAGAGTGAGATGCAGCAGTAAGTTTCAGCCTGCCACTGCCTAAACTGCAAATTTTTCCTGATATCTAGGCAAACCAAAGTAAGTTAAAGACTGGATTAAATCCATAATTAAATTCATAAAAATAATGAAGTGGCAAATTGAAGATGAGGAAATAAAATAATTTTGTTGCATCTGTCATGGAAAACTTTGGACACCTCAAACAGTTTCTACATTAGGGCACCTAGACCCATTCCATATGAAGTTCCCTTTGGCAGTACTTTAGTGGAGTGTTTAGAGGGCCAGGAGTCTTTTCTTTAGTCTCAAGAATAATAACATGTTCTGACTAAAATTAGTGAACTGGAAGTTAAGCCAAGCATCTCTTGATGATTCGACGATCTGCCAAACATTCCTCCCTGCCAAAAGACAGATAACAGCAAATGCAGGTGCTAGGTGGTAACCACAAAGTAAGAGAGGGAAGAGTAGACTCAGCAGTGTAGGTGTGAGATTGTCTTTAACATACGCTGATGGAGATATTTCTTGGAGATCTTTGGCTTTGCTTAGGCTAGCTGAGATTTTGGGCAAATGACTTTTACTGGATTTTAGTGATGAATTAAAATGCGCTTGTCCCTAGGGTGAACATTCCTTCTCTTCAAGCACGTGTGAGGAAAAGTGGCTTAGCTTTATCTGTGGGTTTTTCTTCTGTGTGTTGTTAGTTAGCGTCTGCACATAATCATTTTGCTTTCCTTGAACTGTGAACTGTGCTATGTAATATAGTGGACACATCTGCCACAATGTGCTCTTACTGCCAAATTCCTCTGCCAGCTGGACAGATTGTTTTATGGCAACATGATATTAAGGCTTTTAAAGTTTTATTAAGTTTATGGAAGGAAGGAAATGTCCTCCCTAGTTCCCTATTCGTAAACCTGAGGGGGAGAGAAATACTTCTTTATTCGTGTTGTTGTTGAAACCCAGCTGCACACAGCCACTCACTCACTCCCACATGGTGAATCAGAAGAGTAAGAATGAGTAAATTCTTGGGTTGAGATAAGGTCAGTTTAACATATAAAGCAAAACCTGTGCACACAAGTAAGGCAAAACAAGAAATTCATTCACCATTTCCCAAGGACAGGCAAGTGTTCAGCCATCTTCAGGAGACCAGGGCCTCGTCACAGGTAAGGGTGACTTGGGAAGACAAAGGCCATCACTCCAAATGTGCCCTGCTACTTCCTCCTTATTCTCCTCCTGAGCATGATGCCATATGGTCTGGAGCATCCATATGGTCAGTTGGGGTCAGATGCTTTGGCAGTGTCCCCTTCCCTTTCCAAATTGTTGTGCACCCTCAGCCTGCTTATTGAGGGGTGAGGGGCAGCAGGAAAAGCAGAAATGGCCTTGGTGCTTTGTGAGCACTGCGCAGCAATAACCAAAACATCTCTATGTTATCAACCATTAGATTTCAATGCAAATCAAAACCGCAGCCCCCACTGTGAAGAAAATTAACTCTTTCCCAGCCAAAACCAGCACAATTCCAAATAATCTAGCTGAATAATAATTTGTGCTTAAAACAGACTGGAGTTCCATGAGCACTTTAGTTAAGCTTGGATATTGCTCTCTAGTATCCAGAAAGCACTGTAAAAATCTTACGGAGAGGTTAAGTAGTAGTATTATCCTTTAATTTTTGTCAGAACATGTTCCTGTCTCTGAGGGGAATTGAAGTTTCCTTCACAAATATTGCCATCTCCCCCTCATGGTCAGTTTTTCCTAGACTTGTAAGGCTTTCAAGTGTTTTCTGAGAATATCCACTTTCTGTTGCTCTGTGTTGCTAGTGCTATCTACCTACAGCCATTCCTACTGCACCTTTATAAATTGCCTCCTGGTTGCATGTATCCTTTCAGCAAAACTTTCAACTGAAATGAAGGAATATTTTTCATTTATTATTAATGATAAATAAGGAAAATCTGTAGCAGCTGCAAAGGATTGTGAAGAAGATTAACCAGCATTAATCCATCATGAAAGAAAAATGCTTTCTTTTGGAAAAAAAGCAACTGTCCTGGACCCTGGAATCATAGTGCTACAGCTTTGACGATTTACAGCTGTCATTAGGCAGTGATGCAGCTCAGAGAATGCCAGTATTGGACAAGCCGAGTAGCCAAGGTTAAAAAGTAATTTATACAAAACTTGCAGCAAAAGATTTAACTGATCTCCAGGAGCTTTTAGGGGATAGTGGGGTGCTGTCATAATTGTAATATTCTAAAGTCATTGGAGCTGCACAAGCCTACTGAGGTTCAACTGCAGGACTTCATGAAACATAATTCAAACTATGAAGGACGACAAATGTAGGATATTTTCTTTAGCCTCTTTTATTCCTTAGTCTGAGGTGAGCATCCAGAATATCATTGCCATAGAGCTGCAATGAATCAGAAGTAGAAGCCTTAGAAGGCTTTTTTGCTGGTCTCTATAAAAAGCTTACTAATAGTTGTGCTATGTGTGTTTTTTGAGAATTCAGTTTAACTAACTAGCCTACTTTCTTCTTGGTTCATTGTAGTTCATACATTTTCAAACCTTTGGTATAAAGCATTTCAGTATGCTTCAGCAGTAGACATAGTAGCTCCATTACAGGACTTCAAGAGTTCTTTTTAAATTTATCCTGTTAAAAGCCTTTGACAAAGATAAAAATGTGTTTTCATTTTTTTTCCACAGGATACTATGGTGATGGTCTGAATGCTATCATTGTGTTCGCGGCATGCTTCTTGCCAGACAGCAGTCGAACTGATTACAACTATGTCATGGAAAATCTTTTTCTGTGAGTGATATGTGAGCAATGTCACAGACTCTTTTGAGTTAGTACTCATAATTATGCAGTGAGAGGTAACCTGTCTTTACTTAAGAGGTAATTTTGGTTGTTAGAAAGGAACTGACAAGGAAAACAGCAGTTTTAGATAAACTGCTCAGTGGAGTATTATTTTAGTATCTTTTACGTACTCATCTTCCCAAATAAAGGTATATTTGTCAGGACCAAATCTGACTGTTAGTATCTCCCTAAATGTCAAGGAGTGCAAAATCTTCAACTTTTTGGGGCTACAGTATTTGCATTATTTCACTAGTGATTTCCAGCTCTTGCTGAGAACAACCAGCAGGGGCTTAGACTGTTTTTCACTGTTCATTGTCCATCATATATTATCATGATACATTTTTAATATATGCTGTGTTTGGTCTAGGAGTTGCAGGGTCATTTATTGACACTTGTTTTTTGAAAACAGGATAAATGGCAGTTGCTGACGCAAGCAGCTCTATGCTTCCTGACTCCAGCTGCTTCTGATTCAGCTAGAAGTGGCAGGGGCCAGTTGGGCAGGACACGAATTTGGCCACACAACCCCAGATTTATCACAGGAAAATTATTTCTAATAGCAGTTGGTTTGGCAGCCAATAAAATTGTAGGCAGCACTCTCCTGAAGCACCTTCAACTACTTCCACTTACAGCTGTCAAAAAATCAATCATTCCAGTGTTTTCTGTGCTAAAACCCAGTAAGTAATTTCTAAAGCCAGCAGGGGACATGGCCTTTGCCATTTGCAGCTTACAAGGCACTGGGAGCACAGACCCAGGTCTCCTTAATATTCCAGTCTGTGAAGATTCACTTGTTGGCGTCCAATGCCTTTAACATTGTCTCTATGTGTGAAAATCAAGACTGACCAGTCTTGATTATTTTCAGTTTGACCAGTTTTAGTTTCTGGTCAGAACAATTGATATCGTTTGCCTGGTAGAGCTTCTTTGAACTCAGTGTCATCTACAGTAACTGATACACACTACAGTGGTTTTAACTTGATAAGTAAGGAACAAAGCTGACTGTAGCCGTGACTGACATTCAATAGTTATTTGTCTCCACCCAAGAAGAGCTGGTGGTCAATGAACTTTGCAGAGAAAGCCTTAAGAGTCTTGTCCACATGGCTTAAGGATATTGCTAAAGACAATTTTATAAGTCACTTTTTCTGAAGTAGTAATAAAAATGTTCACATTGGCTGTGAACCTGCAGCTTATGTTAAGGCTTATAGACTGTTGGCACTCTCTAAGGCAACAAGAAAAGAGAATTAGTTCACTGCTTTCTTTCAGTTCTAGGTCTATTAATTGCATGGAAATAAAGGGAGTGCAACAGTTTACTAAATATGCAATTACTGATATATTTAATATTTGGTAATTCTTTACTACTGAGTTGTGTAGGGATCTGGAGAGACCTGCAAACCACTGAATCTCTTTTCTTTTTTTTATACAGCATATTTCTGATAGTGTGCAGCCTACCTCTAGTTTCTGATTAACAGCTGTCCTCAATTACTCCTGAGTTTTGCAGTTGCTTTCCCATCTGAATTCCTTTCACATTTCCAATTATCTTCTTCATATTTGTTGTATTGACTAATTCTGTGCAATTGTCTTTGATGGGTTGAGTTTGGGTGAAAATGCTTGAAACAGTTTCTACAGCAGTTTCTGTAGATAATGCAGAACCACAAAAAAAAAATCTGCTGTTTAATTCGTGACTGCCTGAAAGTTGGATTAAACCCAGTCTACAGATTAATTTTTTTAAAAAATCTCAACTTGAAAAACTATACTTTTAAAACAAAACCAACACTTTGCTTTTAGAGTGAGTCAATTGTTCTAGACAATGAGAAAATTTCTGTCCATCTTTTCAAATAATGAAGAAATTGCCATTATTACCAAGTAGTAAGAAATTACTAGATAGGTAAGGTTGGCAAGTGAGCTCAGCATGCTTAAAATGGCAAATGGTCTAATTCAATCTACATTGCATAAGAGCTGTTAAATGCAAGTATGAGAGGTGAGATGTGACTAAAAAACCAGCAAAGATTCCTTTTTGTCATAACAGTCCTCCTGCTTCTGGTGAGAAATATGCATGAGTGCTCTTACTATAACCAGTTATTCCTAATAGGTACAATTCCCTTTGGAGTTAATAAACAGACATTTTTCAGACTCTTTTTCTATAATTGAAAGACTTGTCGTGTTTTAATACATACTTACACACTTCCATATGTTTCAGTGTTTTAAGTGCCTTTAAAGCACTAGATGTTGTGCCCTGTGGGAAGGGCTAATCTCATAACCTGTCTTTATTAAAGTTGCTTTATCAAAGTAGCTATTAAATTAAGCTTTATGCATCAGAATGTCCATGCAGTCCTTTGCTGTCCTTCTTCACTGTTAGACATAAGCCTTCACAAATGTCAGGCAAAAGCAGGGGATGCACAACTGCAAGGTAAGAAAGAGCAGTGAAACGCATTTAGGGAGTAGTGATTTAGATGGGATTTACCAAATACATGGAACTGGTCTAGTTAATGGCTGCCTACTTTATCCCCAGGTAAAATACCACTCTCTGGTGAGAACTAGATTTCCTACAATTCTTTCGAAGATATTACATCCTAAGGAATTTAAGGGACAGATTAGATTGTGAGGCATTCTCATACACCTGTGAAAGGGGCCATTATGCTTAGGGATAGAGCTGCCTTTTGTAGTGAGTGCCCCAGGCATTCAAGTTTTTAAGGTGCAACTTGTGCTTTTCCATTCTAGTTTTTACATAGTCATGCCTTGAGGCTAGATAGTAGAGAGAAGTATTTAAACGTTCCTGTGGTGATTAGCTCCCAAATGAGGTAGAGGCTGCTGAGTGGAGCACCTGCACAGATAGCCCCAAACAGGAATTTAAAACAATCCTCTTATTTGAATGAGTAGTATGCTCTTCTAGGTAGGACGAGTTTGGCCCCAAGAGTATTGCCTGATAATGAGTGTTGAGAGTGTTTTGCTCCCAAAATGCAGTGATGTCATGGAGTGGTCTGACCCATCAGAAGTCAGGCTGATGGACAAGTTTTATTAGCTTTGAGCTTCAGTGATTGTATATTGCAGTCACAGACTCAATAGCAGTAGTGTGAGTATCACGAGAATTATAAACAAGTATCTTCTGACACTTTTAATTTTTGCATTGAACAAACTTGATGATTAAATAGTGAATAGAAGTTTCTCAGCAGTTAATTTCAGAAGCTCCTAGGAGTTCGCATGATGCTGCCATGTTCTTCCTTACAAAATCTCATGACTTAATGTCTTTTTAAGAAAAAGCAAATTCACCAATGCTATTTGAAAACTCACTATGCAACTTTATTTCTGTAAAGAGACCACATATTTCTGAAGACCCAGGTAATACTGTGGTTTTCTAGTTATGTGTCTACAGGTACCATGGTGACCAGTGGCTAAAGGTTTGCTTTGGTTTAATGGAAAAGAAAAGCCTGTCTTGTCACGAAATGCTTAGTCTGCCTTGATTTATTTCTAGTAGACTGCTTTAGTTTGGGCTTAAGCAGATAATGTGCAGTATATGCTCACTGACATCTGTACTTTTTTCAGATATGTAATCAGTACCTTAGAGCTGATGGTAGCTGAAGACTATATGATTGTCTACTTGGACGGAGCAACACCAAGAAGAAGGATGCCTGGACTGGGTTGGATGAAAAGATGTTATCAGATGATTGATCGAAGGTAAGTAGTAATTTCCTGTGTGATCCATAGTCGTTATTTTAAGCACTGTCCTTTTCTGTAACTCACCAAAACTGTCTGTATGCCAGTGTTTACTGTATATGATCTTTTTGTATCGTTCGAGGGTTTTTCTGTTTTTTTCTAAGAAACTATTGCTTTTTTACTTAGATTACGGAAGAATTTGAAATCATTTATAATTGTCCATCCATCCTGGTTTATCAGGACAATTCTGGCTGTGACACGACCTTTTATAAGGTATGTAATAAATACCAGTGATTTTTTATGTCCCTAAAAATACATAAGCACCATAAATCATCAAACATGGCTGTTAATCTTTTGCTGAATACTGCTGATTTTATAGCTCATGTTGGGACTTTGGCACGTGAGCAGGGGAAAAAGAAGTGATTTATACACCTAAGTGCAGACGTCACAGGCATGGTTTTGCAAACCTATTTGTGTAATTAAAACTGGGAATTCAGTCCCTTAAAACTGTCTTTGTTTAGAGGTCAGATAAAAGGCATGTAGAAAAGGGGACTGCATGTAATGATAATCACCTTATTTTAAAAAATCTGGCTACAGAATAAGATTAAGCTTGGGTTTTTAAAATATCATTGCTGCTCATACAAGAGGACTGTCTACACCCTGAGGTGTTTAAATGCATTTGGTTTCAAAAAAGGTTTAATGTTGTCCAAAAAATGCTTTTGATTGGTAAAATAATTTTTAAAAAAAGCTTGCCAACTTTAAAGACCTCACACTTACTGCAGAAGATGGGCAAGTATGCAGTTGAAATCCTGAAATCAGGGAGAGCAGACTGGCTGGTGAAAAAAAGAGTTGCCTCCGGCAAGGGAAGCAGCGTCTAGAGAAGCCACACAGTGAATGACACATGTCATGTCAGATCTCAGGGAGTTCTGCTCACAGACTGCAGGTGAAGACACTGGAGATGTCCTGTCACAGGCTACTCTGTCCTGACGGGGTGACATTGGGATGGGGAAGCACATGAGTGGTCCCGTGCTGCCAAAGTACAACAGGCAGAGTGCCATAAAGGAGCTCCGTTCTAGATGTGGTATCTTTAAGACCAAGTGGAAGGTGACAATTCAAAACACCAGAGTATCAGGGAAACAATACTTGGAATTATCAACAATAGTTATGAAGATTTACTGGGTTGCATTTGATGTCTGAAATATTTCCTATTTGCATCCTGTTTGCTCCTAGAAATGACAGTTCTCTTTTTTTTTTTTTTAAGGTCACATGTGTTTCAGTTCATTAGTTATTCATTTGAGATGACCATACTAAGCAGCAGTGAATAAAGGTTTTTCATTGCCAAACAGGAGAAAACGTTCACTCTAAATAGTTTGGCAAAGCAAATTAGCAGTATGAAACTAGACGCACTTGAAACCATCTTATCCTTCCCCTTCCCGGTCCCCATCCCCATCTCTAAACACCATCAGGAGGCATGAAAAGGACTGAGGAGATAAGGAGATTAAAACTTTATTAGATGAAGGCTGACTATAGCTTAGTTTGCTAGCCCTGAGCTGTTCCCCAAACCCCTGGCAGGCACAGTGGGAATTTTAGAGTAAGAAGTTAATTGATCACAAGGCAAGCAGAGATTTCAATGAGATAGGTGAAGGTGAGCAACATAATTTTAATTGTTTATCAGCTGAGATGTGGGACTCAGTAGTAGAAATCAAGAACCTGAAGAACAACAAAATGGTAAGGGGCAGTCAAGTCACTGAAGGTGTGCTACCCTCAATCCTACCTCACCTCTGTCTTAATTCTACTTCAAAAACTGGCAAGAAAATTCAGTGGAGCCTGGTACCCATATTAACTGGCAAACTATTATCTGAATACGCAGAATAAAGGCACTATAGGTAGCAGAGATAGATCTTAGATACTCTTCTAGAACCCTTATTCACTCCAAAAACGATTTGAGCTGTGTTAGGTAAGAAATTAGATTTCTAATAAAGGAATTGTCTGTGAAACATATTCGGCATTTGGTGGAAATATTTAAGTAGCAGGAAGTTGCCACTACTGGCAGCATGCTTTCCCTGAAGTCTGAAAGAAACTCTGTCTGGGATGTCCATACACTGACTTCCACATGAAGGAATTACTTAGGAATCAGTCACTGTAGTGTAATTAGTGGACGCAGAAGAAACATCAGGAGGAAAATCTACCCCTTGAAAGGCTTTTTAATCCTTCCTGCCATCTTTAGAATCTTATGATTGGCTTGCAGTTTGCCAAGTTATTTTAGCTGGCAGTTCTGATGCTGCAGACTATGATTAACATTTTGGATAAAATGCTAAGAATTATCAGTATGTTACTGTGCTTTGACTGGACAACTGTGAATAATTCTTACATGTAAAATGTGACCATTGGTCTGATCCAGTGTGTGTGCCTAGCGATGCTAATCTGGTACAGAGACAAATTACAGAGAATGAGCCTAAACAACTATTCACAGCACCTTCATGCATTCCTGTTCCAGTTGTCTCACTTTACCTTATTGGAAAGATATGTATATTGAGAGGAGAGGCAGTAACCTTCTGCTCAGAGGTATTTCAGAGGCTTTATGTTGTCTTGCTGTACCTGCAGGTCAGCAGTAAGTAGGAGGAATACATTATGTTTTTCATGACCTGTACTTAACATATGTGGTCAAGTGAGTTTGCCACTATTACTGATGTTATAAGATGATCTAAAGGCAAACAAAGCTAAATTTGAAAAATTGTTTTGAGCCAAATGAGAAAGACAGATTTTTCATAACCTCATTCATATCAAATAACTTAGGTTAGACAAGTGAGTAGCCTTATGTTTTACATGTGTTTTCTGAACAATTTAGCCTTTTTTCCAAGTGATCATTTTTCAAGCACAGTAAATGAATCATACTGCACAGATGAAATAAACAAGGTGTTTCCTCATAAAAAGGCTGTGCAATAAGAGTAAACACAATCAGATCTTTATTCTTCTGAACAAATGATGAAATTCAGTTTTATTGTGTTTGATTGAGAACTGGTATAAAATAGAAATGCTGAGTAATCACGATCACTTGATAACCATCGTGATGATTATATCCATGTCAAGTAATGTTTCCCATCTCTTTTTACATGTAAGTAGTCTGTAAGGGGTTTGATACTTTTCTGAACTTTAACACATCTTCTTAAAACTGTAAAAGTGATCACATTGTCTAGTATGTATGCATTACAATTTATGATGTCCTAAAGTCTGTGATTCAGCCTAGAGAAGAACAGTGAAAGATGTAGTCTTGATTTCAGTATCACTAGAATTCAGGTAGGTTCATGGTCAGCTGAACTCTGTGTTAAGATATAGTTACTAAAATTATTAGAGAGATGTCTCTGCCCGAGTTAAGGTGCAAACAAGGCCATATGTTGAAGTCAAGTCAATGCAGACTTTTGTTTAGCAGTAAATGTGAGGAAGAGATAGAAGGAAATAGAGTGGGCGTGGGGAGAGGATAAAGAGCATGACCTACAGACTAAGTAGAAAAAATATCATCACTCCATGATCCTGATGGTATCCTGTTGGTCCTCTTCTTGGTGGTGAGGGTTCCAGTCCTGTCAAAGTGATGATCACTGTCTTGATCGAATTGGGGAAGCCCACAAAACACAGAGTCCATTGCATTTATATTCACTCCAGTTCAGGTGAGAACTCCCAGGTACCTTGCCCTCTAAGATGTTACAGCTGCCTCCTACATCAGTGAAGTTGAGTATTTATGGCCTACCAGTGTCCTCAGGGATGAATACCTTCAGGCTATGTGTGAATGTTCTTTCCCAGAGGGAAGTTTTCACACCTGAGCCATTGTGTAAGAGAGGACATTGGTATGATAAAAAGCACTGTCCCACCTCACAGGATTTTCCTCTTACCAGCCTTTTTCAGCTGTGGCAGGTGGATTGTTTGAGTCATTAATCATTAACAGTCCAGTCTCTCACTCTGTTATTGAAATATGAATATCCAAATGCTTAATTATTTAATAAATTTATTACATTTCTTTATTTGGTTTTAGTATGTCATAAAAGACTGGGGGACAAAGTCAATTAATACATTTTTCCTGTGTTTCAGCTCTAAGTTCAGCAGTAAGATACAGTATGTCAACACATTGGCAGAGCTTCGTGAGATGATTCCAATGGAATATGTGCATATACCAGACAGCATTGTCAAGTAAGTAATGTACAGTAAGCATGTACTTGTTCTAAGGGAAACTATTTCCACAAACTAATAATAGTGTTAAAGACTATAAAAAAACCAGAAAGAACTTTCCTGATGTTCTTAAAAGGGATTATGTGTTGTTCCACAAGTATTTCACTGTCAAACCCTGAAGCAGGAGACCACTGTGTAATGGAAACACAAAACACAATATTTTCTTCGAGGGGAGGGGGAAAATCATTTGACCTTTCCTGAGGTATCATCTATGCCATGTTTTTTCATAACTTTTACCACTGTTTAAGTGAAAGTGTTTCCAAGTTTTAGTCATGCAGGGCTTTGAACAGAAACATTAATTAAAAGATAGACTGGTCAGTAGAAGACCACTGAAATTCCATAGGTTTACTGTTTCTTATCTTGTCAGTTTTCATGGTTAAATCCACAACCACTGAAAGATGGTTTCTCAGTTCTTGCTGCTTATGTGTAGAGGTATTTTAAATGCAGACATTTCCAAAGGAAAATATCTATTAAGAAATTGTAAGAAGTTGATTGTCATTGCTCTCACCTCAACTGACTTTTTTTCAGACCTGGAAACAACAAAACGAAATGGTATACCAAGACTGAAAACATGACTGGAAAAAATCATGGTTTTCATGTAGTCATTATTAAAAAGATGTACTGTTCAGGATTTTTTTTTTTAAAGTGCTCTTTTTAGCGAATGTCCTAGATTTTGAACAGCGTGGTCTAGAAGGTAGTTTGATGAGTAGATACACAAGTATGATTGTATTTTCATTAGATTGGTCAGCTGCCGCTTTTGGAGTTGTAGATCTTTTCAGCCCAGGAGTTTTCACAGGCAGGAATTTTCACACCTGTTTCAAAGTAGTTGTAAAGCAATTTCCTTTGTCAAGTCCAGGGAGTAAATGGGAAACTCAGTTCTGCCAATGGCAGTTGTGAAAACAGTAAATTACAGTTGTGAAATTAGGGGTCATAGAGGCCTTCACTCAGTTTCATTTGCTGCTGTAACTTCTTAAGAGGTGGAGTGATGCTAAGGGTGTGGAGCAGAGGCCATTGGTCAACTGGCAAAGAGATATCCATAATGTTTTAACATCCCTAATGAGTTTTCATGTTTCCTCTCCCTCTGTCCCTCCCTCCTTCCCTCACTCCCTGGCTCCCTCACTCCGTCTTTTGATTCATGTAAACATTTTAATTTCTTATAGTTCCCTTTGATAGAAACCTTACTGTGATACTCAGAGAGTTTCTGTCTGTTTCCTTGCTGTGTTTTACTGATACACTGGGGCAGTACACACATCTGTGTTATACACATTTTTTCTTCCCTGTAGGTGTAAAAATGTTCAGAAAGTCCATTCACCTCTCAGACCAAAGGTGAAATTATCACAGCACTAGTTCCAAAGAAACTTTAGTGCTTAAAGAGTTTTAGGGAATTGCCTACTTCATGTCATCAGCAGGCAGATGAGAGATCATGATTTTGCTGGATCTGGAAAGATGACAATTGTGCCCATCAGTGGCTAGCATTTCAAGATGTTGTGATAACAAGATTTAGTGTCTGTATGTGTTCAAGGCGTTTGTGAGGGGCTATTTTCGTACCAGAGGGAGAAGAGCAGAGTTCAGCTCATAGCTTCCCTTCTGCTGCAAATAGAATGGGATTCTTGTAGAAAAACACAATTCACCTTTTGGCTTCATAATTGCTCCATTGCCAAGAGCAAAGATACCACCTGTGGTCCATGAAAATCCCACCTTTAGAAAGTACATAGTGTTATGCAAGAATTTGGGTTGTGAGGTTGTTTGGTAGTTTTTAGTGAAGTGGGATGCAATATGTGTGTTGTACCATATGAACTTGTACATCTTTTCCTTCATCCACTCTTATCTTGTAAGGTATGATGAAGAGAAGTGTATTAAGAGAAGAATGAGGTAAAATTTGCTTTCTAGCCCATACTGCTGCTCTTAATGGAGTGAATCTGTGTGACAGCCTTTTACCTGCAGGCGACCTCAACAGCTGAATGAGAGAGGACTTGCATTGATGTGGAATCTTACTTTCCCCTTCAAGCTGTTGAGATCAGCCTCCCTTGCGAATAAAACTCACTGAACTGTAAACATCCTTGACTTGGCCCAGGCTGCAGCTAGTTTAACATTATCTGATAGAGCAACTGAATGCTTGCAGCTCTTACCACTGGGCATGCCTCAGACCCCTGCTGCTTCTCTGTCTCTGCCTCCAAATGAGCTAAATAAGGAGTTACAAATTTAAGGTGGGTTGAGCACAAATGGTATCATACTGAAATGAAGAACTTTAGGGTCAGTGTGCCCTAAATCATAGTGGGTGCCTATTTTAAAAGCATGTACTGTATTTGTTCTTTGCTCTGCTATTGCTTTGCTTCACTCTTATGCTCTGCTTGCTTCTCTGTTTCTTTATATCAATAACTTTTACTCATGCAGACTGGATGAAGAGCTGAGGGAAGCTTCAGAAACAGCTAAGTAAGATAGCTCTCAGCTGGATGCTGGTATTATATTGTTTTACAGGAATAGCTTGAATGCAGTAGTACATTGTGTTTGGTACAACAGTCACATTGTAGTTTCAATTACTGCATAAGTTGCCCCATTTGTGAATTGACTTCCCCTCTCACTAAGAGCAGCCTGCTTTTGTACTGCTGGGTCTCAGTAATAAATAATTGTACCCTACACTACAAAAACATTTTTGCTGTTTTTTGATGATTGTTTGTGTAGTCATTGGAATGACTGAAATCACATACATACTCCATTAAAATGGATCATTAAACATTTTCTACCCTTCACCTTTTATCTCAGATGATTTGTACAGTTTTTAAGAGGTAGTTCTTTCTAGAATTTTTTTTTTACAATTTACTAAATTAAGGTTAGTTATTGTACCTCATTCTCAGTTGAGGTAAGTACATAAATTCTTCTGGTTTTCCAGTGTTGGCTGGATAGGCCAGAGAGTTAATACTTGATAATAATACTGTATTATCTATGGTCACTTAATAAATCAGTGTCAGGTGATGATCAGATACTTAAAACTGATACTCTGTGCCTTGATTTGAATATAATGAGGCAGTATGGTGTAGAGTACCAAAGAAATCCTTACCTGGAAGTACACAATCTTTGACTCACTGAGTAGAGATTAGAAAGTGCACTTTCCTCATATGGGTATTGTACACAAAATTCCTGAAAAGGAATCTGTGTCTGTTGGTTCTAGTATAACATTCTCCCTTGAGATTTTTGTAAGCAAAGATTTTTGAGTTCTGAAGTGTCTTTCCACTCACCTTGCTTTTGCTTTTGCACTTCAGGATTTTCATATTACAGCTTCTTCTTTGCTGTACTTTTTCCTAAAGTTTCTTCTTTTGCAGTGCACATTTTCCTTCAGTTCTTCTGATGTTAGTTTCTAAAACAACCACAGAGAAATATCTAAAACACTGGCCACTGCTTTTTGGTTCTAGCAGTTAGACTGCCTCAGAAGCAATAAATTCACTTAAGTAGTTATCTGATACCACCTGATTATTTTGTTAAACAAAAAGGCCTACCCAGCCTTGAAATGCAGCTTCTATCCCTTCTGTTCAAACATTTTCAAATGCATTGTACATGTGACAATGAAAACTCTGTGGAAGAAAGCTGCTTTCTTCTTACTCCATTTAAAATAGTAGAGGCTACAGCACAGCAAGTGAGAGGGGAACAAAATACTCATATGAGGCATCACTGATTATTGTTATTGATGGATGTATGAAGTAGTGCATTTCCCTTCCCCAACTTAAAGAAATAGCTTAAAAATTTGTTACTCAAACTAATGTGTGTTGTGGGCACTGAGATCCCTTCTTTCCTAACAACAGGAATATTTGTGTATTTGTGCTGTTGAAGATATTCACTTCAGTTAGTTATTACATCCCCAAATCTGATGTCATAATTAAAAAGAGAAGTAAATAAACACAGAAAAAATGCTTACTCATCTTTTTCCTTGTATCCAGAACTAGCTGCCTCTCAAATGATCCAGAAATGGCTTCAGTGGAGCAGGAGTAAGAATTTATGCCTAATGCTGTCATTACATTTTAACATCATTTTACCATGCTGTTAGGAACTGAGGCTGGGTAGACTCCATAAAGCTTTTTTGAGGCCTAAATACTTTTATGGTCATATTCAGGAATATCTGAAAGTGGAAAAAGTACTGAAGCTATATTATAAGCAAATTTTATGTAATTTATATATGTGTTGTATACTGAAGGTTTGTTATATTTGTGTTGCATTGGGAATATGTTTGAAGTGTCCTTAACCATTTCCAAGCAGAGAGAGATGTAATTGTTTGTCTGAGAATACTCAGGTTAAATTACAATAAAGATAGAAAAAGTGCAGCATGATCACAGTGAAGATGGTCCCATGCATTATCCTCAATTAAATTGGTGAACTTGCCATTCTCATTCAAAGATTAAGAAGTTTTATATTTTACTTTGATTTCTGGGCCGTGCTCTTGAGATCTGCCCTGTCTTTGCTTTTCTGCTTCTCAGCTTCCTTCATAATTATTTTCCTGATTAAATCTCAAGCATCTTTATGACTTTCCCTTTCAAAGATGGGCTGGTTCCCTAGGAAATGGGAAGGCGTCAGTCTTCTGGTATGCTGTGTATACTCCATCTGATACCATAACTGAAGCCTGAAAATGGAACCCCCTGCACTGCTCTTACTGTTCATCAGTGGGAGTGTTTGTGTGTGCAGCGTGTCACACAAGCAGTGACAGTTCATGGCTGGAACAATGTGTCAGAGTGTGTGTCCTGGCCAGTGTGCACAGGGCAGAGCGATGGGGACTTGGCTGTCCCTACCCATCTGATGGCTGTGTGGAAATGCACTGCTGTCTCACACTGGAATATTGTGCAGGAAATACAATGTAGTAAACCTGACTCCTCAGCAGAAGGTTCCATCAGTAGCATGACTACTAATAAACCGGCAAATAATTAGAAGTATATGTAGCAAAACGTTGCATAAATAAACTGGAGCTTTGGTTTCCACTTTTTGAAAAATAAAACAGTCCTCTAGTAAGCTGTCACACTGTCATACCTTATTCACAGGTTTGAACCATAAGTTAAATTCCTGATTCCTGGCATGGTTGACATTATATCTCATTGGTTTTTTTTCCTCAGACACTGTTTTATTCTGTGAGTCACTATGAGAACTGTTTTTCAAAGTATAAGAACAAAAAATGACATGTTAAAGACTATTTGCTTATGATTTTGACCTTCTGTGGCTTGAACAATCTTACTGTTTTTCTCAAAAGATAAGCTGGGTAGCAAAAAGCAATGTAGGAAGAGAATTTACATTTATCTTAAATATAGTTAAAGCCAGATTAATGTTAATCCATGGCATTTATTTTCTCTGAATAAATATGAATCTGTCTCCAGAAGTGGCAATAATTTTCCTGTGATCATACCCCTCATTTCCAGTGTCGTTTCTTCAAGAAATAGGATTTCCCATGTAAATCCCTTTACGCCAAGAACAACAGTTTTACGCAGACTTTTCTCCTGTGTCCTTTCTGCTGAAACATCTCTGGAGTCTGCCCAGTTCTTAGTTTGCTTCTGTTGTGTCTTTCATGCTATTCCAAAGGCCTTTGTCTATTGTCATGCTCCCTTTTGTTCCATTTTGTTCAACTCCTTGCACTTCTTCATGACTTAAAAACTTATGAAATCACTCACAGTGAAAGAACCATTGTGTAACAGTTCATAAATATCGAGGAAACTTTAAATTATGTATTCTTTAAGTAAGATTATATCTTGAGGCAACGTTTATGAAGACAGCTTCTTACTCTAAAGAATACTTCTAAAGTGTTTGGTGACGTGTGCTTTGTACTAAATAGAAAAACTGTACACTTAGAAACATTTTTAGGAGTACCTGTTCCTGCCACACTGTTTTGTCATTCCACAAATGGATCTTCCCCCACCTGATGTTTACTTCATATTGGAATTGCTGAAAAAGTAGTTGATAATTTCAATAAAACAGTAACAGAACTTACTAAGGTATGTACTCTCATAGGTGGTAGGTAGAATATGTGTAAGTTATTTTACACTACTGCATTGAAATAAATGAGAGATGAGGATGCTCTGCACTTTGTGGGAGCTCAGGATTGGGAAAATTAGTACCCCTGTGTTTACAGAGCACTGATTAATTTTTTGTTGTTGTTGTTGTCCTTTGTCATTTTGTCTTTCATAAATAGCATCGACATGACCCTGAAATAAAAAGCATCGTTGCCAGGCATTTGAAGAAGAGGGTTCACATGGATTTTCATCACCCAGATAATCACAACCATGCTGTACAATAAGTGATTTGGTCAACTGTGTTTGATTTATAAGTTTTCCCTGTCATTCAGCAAGTCAAGAAGACAAAAAGGGCCGGTCCTATTGCCATGGAAACTGCAGAATTTTTAGGCCTGGTTATTTTTGTTGTTTTCAGAAATAGTTTTCATTAGGAAAGCTATATCATCTAGCATTGATTTCTATGTGTCTGTGCAATTTTTGTTTAAAAGGATACAATTTTGCCAACAGTCTGCCTCATGAATAGGTCAATGAGGATGGGGATTTTTAAATTTTTGTCTTCAGCATATTAATGTTTATGCATAGCTGAATGCAGTAGTTATTGTTACAGTAAGTGTTAGTTTGCTTGGGTCACAGAACAGCAGCAACTTTATTGTTTAAAAGAATACTAGAAATGATGCAGGACTTTCTTGAATTTGACAGGCCATATTGGATCAGGTTTTGGTTCACCTGTCTAGTGAAAGGTTATGACATGTTTTCTCTTACCCTAATGAACGTACATATGCACTTTCCAAACCTGCTGACCCACCTGCCTTTTGGAAAGTCCTAATGGAAGTCATATTATTACATACTTTCTGAAATATTATTCTTTTTTTCACAAGATTAATATATGCCCTAGAATTGCATCTGTGGATTCTTTATGTTGGAAAGAAATCCTTAGACATAGCAATTCAAGATAAATTGCACCTTCTAAGGATGGTCTAACTCCAGTCCTGCTTTCAGTTCAGAATTATTAATGAAAGGGAAAAAAAAGCAAAATATTTCTTGGAGCATAAAGTTCAAGCAGAGGCAGTAGAGCATGAGCCTTCATTTTTTCAGCAGCATCTAAACTGAAAGTGAAAGTTCTGTTCTGTCCTTCGTTTAAAAGTTTGCTGTTTTCCTTAATTTAGAAGTTTCTGTGATTTGCACATTTCCAACTCTGTCAGTTTGTCTTGTATTTGCAAGGTAGTCTGCAAGCAACAAAGCAAGTGTCTGTCATTGTGTGCGTAGTTGCTCTGCTACTGTAATGAAGACTGACAAATTGTCAGAAATGCAGAAGAGTGCTTTCTTATTGGCCAGCATGAAGACTGTTCCCCTCTGCAGTCCTTGCTCTGTGCTGGTATCTGTCAAACTTGCTAGTCTGCTGTACCACATCTTTCTGTCAGTTCCTGTGCATTTCCACAGAGGAAGGGCCTAGTCCTGCTCACCATTGTTGCTGCTCTGTAACCTTGTCCTAAACTAGGATCTGGTAGTTTCCACCTTTTCTCAGATATTTGAATCCTGGCTCGTGTCTGCCTTATAAAAGTGCTGTCACTTAGTATATTGGGGATAATGTTTTATGTACAGATTGATATTTGTATTGACTGCCAGATGCTAATTCAGCTTCATTAAGATCTAAACTATTAAAAGCATTTAGTAGCATGAAGTTGCATCATTTGTAGACCTGTAGTTTAAGCCTCGTAGGACAAGCCACATGACTTCTGTTATGCAATAGGTGAGAAGAGTTTCCACAAGAAGGGTTCACCGCAAAGCAGAGGTTCAGCACAAATCATCATCCACTGTTGGGTGGCGTATAAGAGGTTTGTGATTTCAGTGGTGGATATCAGCTCAGAGTTGAATTTAATTCTATTTGCTTAGTGTGAAATTACTAAACAGCAAAGTTATACATTAATTAATATGATTAGTGTGGGCAGAATAATGGTGGCAGCCTAAGATGCAGTGAATTTGTTTAAGCCAAGTGTCACATTAAAACAAAATGGGTCATTGATGAGTTAAAAAATGGGTTAAAAATTATTACAAGATCAAAGTGTGGTTATCTTTGCTTATTATGTATTTCAAAAGGTTTTGTTAATGTTATGGTATGGCAATTCTATATTATACCAACAAGAACGTATCAATATTACTAAATCAGTAGTTTGTTGAAAGAGAAATATAGTACCTATAATTGCACAGATATCAGCTTTTATATATGGGTTTTTTCTACTGTGTATCAGAGTGCTCAGATCAAATACCAATTAATAGTTGCAATTTTTTTTGTTAAAATACCTATGCTGACTTAAATTATAGATTAAGCAATACAAGGATATCTAATATCATTGTATGGATATATATATACCTATGAATCAGAAATAAAGAATTGCAACCCACCACTGGAAATATTTCCTTTCAGCTCCAAATTGTGGGGTTTTTTATTCCCTGGGTGTGTGGAAACACTTGTTTGGTTCAGATAAGTTCTTTGCATAGTTACAAATATTTTGTTTTACTTTCATTCCCCATCTGTCCTACCAAAAACTGAAATTGAGTCAATTTTGTGTCTCATGATGTTATTCTCCATCTCCATTTATTAAAATCCTGGCTTTGTTGATACTAGCAGTATTGTTCCTGAAAGAAAGCAGAAGGAGCTCTTTAAATTGCTTTCTAATTTGTGTCCATGCTATTATGTGTGAAGATCAAATACACAGATTCTCTCAGTCCGTCTCACATGTCAGAAAGGCAAAAGCTGTGGGGCAGAAGATTGACTGTGAAACCACCCAGAGCAGATTAATAACCTGAGTGAAGGAAGGGGCCAGAGCTGGTGAACATGGAGTCCTCTCATCTGTCTGGTACTTTGTGCCCACATCCCAGTCCTCCTCTGTGTCACATGGGCCAATTTATGCTGCCACTGCATTAGGTAAACCTGACTGACTTTTGGAGCTATCATGAGCATTGATCAGTGAGGCGCCAAATACAAGATTAAAAGGGGATGAGCTGTGGCTTCTTAATTGCCACCCACCTGCAAGCAGCTCTGTGAGTGCTCCTAGACTTTCTCAGAATCAAGGAAGCTGGATTAAGCAAACCTTTCACATGTGTTGAAAATAGGTTTCTTGACTTCTGGTAAGTTTGGAGATTTAGCAGATGTTTACCAAATTATCAGTTTAAATGTTTGAAGTGACCCTCAGTTTCCTATTAGTGCCACTAGTGGGAATAAATGACAGATCAGATTGTGTTAGCTGTGCAGCCATATTTATTTATTTCTAGAAACAAGAGGGGTGTCCCTGTATTGCCTGGCACAGATGAAGCCAATAGAGCAAGCATCAGGAGATGAGCAGTTTTACATCTCATTCGCTCTCCCTTTCCTCCAGTCATGCAGCCCTACTGGCACCCTATTGCCATTGCAAAATACAGCTACTGTGCAGACAGGGTGTGACAATTATCTACTATGCTTAGGGGAGGACCAGAGAATGGCACTGTGTAGTTAAAATATCAGCTGTTCCTGTAGTCTTTGCCTGACAAATGGTCAACTGCTACAGGATACAAACTCTCTGCCCAAAAAATTATTTTGCAAAGGTACTGAAGTCTCTTTAAAAATTACGTGCTTGGTTCTTGCGCTAGAACCATCGTACTTACACTAGGTTGTACACATTTTTCTTAGAAACATTTACCCATTTGAGAAGTGGTCACTTACTGCTCATGCAGAGTGAATTCTCTCAGCAGTCCTCACTGGCCAGTCTCAGCAGTCCAGTGACTGTCTGGTTTGTCCATTCAGACCAAGCAATAGAATTGACTGGGCTGAGCTCTGCCAGATTTGAGACCCTGAAAGGAGCTACAGTCTAAGCTTGCTACCCTTTTTTTTTTTATTCTTCGTTGTTTTCTTGCATTTGAAATAACCCTATTAAATGTAGATTTGTGGAAGTAAGGCAGAACCTCTCTCAAGACTTACAGTACATAATAGTACATTTAAAAGTGCAGACTGCTGTAGGCTTTTTTATATATCTCTGCTGGTTGATACTGTAGAAATTACTATTTTTAAGAAAAAACACACGTGACTGATTCTACAAGTACACTTGCAATCTCCTTTTTTTCCCCCATTTTGGAAAATCCAGTGTCTTGGTCTTTTAACCAAAACAGGAATCAAAAGGCAAAACTGCCTTTTGTTTTAATTTTTAAAAGTAGTGAATACTCTTATTATTAGAAAAAGCCGTTTTCATGGGCCAACAAGTGCATACATTAGCATTGTTAGCAAGGTCTTTGTTGGCTTCAAAGGATGAAGGTTTTGGTCTTGAATCCAGAATTGTGTTAGATGTGAGAATGCACTGTAATGTGTTACCCCTATAGTGCATCATATTTGCATTGTAAAGACAGAAGAAATGTAATTTCAAGACAGTGTCATATATTATGAACAGCAGCACAGCACTGTTTCAGAATGATTTTTAAATGCCTTGAGGGACATACCAATAGACCCACATGCCTGTCCCAATACTACACTAGTTACCTATGAACTGTGTTGATAGTAAATACTGACTCCGGAGAATGAGGTTCTGTTGTGTTTGAGTTGACCAACTGTGACCTCTGTGGTGGGCTACTGCAGAAAAAAAGAAGTGTGATGTTTCTCATACAGTATCTAGTCTGTCAGAAAAACTATTGAACTCTAAGATTGGCAAGCCACACACTTCAAAGGAGTTAAATTTATTCTTTTATTTCACTTCTCCGTATTATCTATTTAGCGAAGTCAAAACTTGCTGCTAAAATAGAATCAGTTAAAAGAAAATTCAAATCAGCTGTGTCAAAACCTTATCTTCTTGCCTCTGTTATGTATTTCAATAGGCAGCAAGCAAAGCAGCTTCCAGCAATGGTAGGAAAATAATCCACCGAGTACTTCCCATGATGCTCCCTGAGGCCTGGTATGTAAAGCAGACTTCCTCCGTGAGACAGTGACTCAGAAAATGAAGTGCTGGCTTTCTAGGACAGACCTGTGTTAAGCCATCAAGACCATAAAATTTGATCTCTGTTTTCATCCCTTTGAAGTATGAGTAACATTGCCTTAAACAGTCAAGCAAAAGAACAGAGAGAATATTAATGTGAGATTTGGCCTTTATAATGTAAGGGGGGAAAAAAGGGTAAGGAACACAGCTAAAATTATCAGTCAGAGAAAGGAAAGCTAGGAGAAGGAAGGACAAGTCAGGGGGAAAGCAGGGTTACAGACATCTTTCTGCTTGAGGCTCCAGGCTCCTTCCAAATTCTGATTCTCCCTGAGGAGAGCTTCTGAAACATAGCAGGCCCCTTTGCCTGGAGTCTTTACTTAAAAGAAGCACAAGTGAACTCTGTTCTAAATGTTCTTTTTTCCCCTCATTTAAAGAAATGATGGAATCCCTGGAGATAAGTGGCTTAATCTGGCACTCACTCAGTCTAGAATAAAACCCACTCAACCCTTGTATAGACAGCAGAGGGGAGAAAGCTGAAGAAATGGGAAATGGTGCATGAATTTAGAAAATGAAATTTTACACATTTCTTAGTGACTTGCACGGACGTGAGTCAGAAGACGTCATAAATGTGAATTAGGAAACAAATATAGAAAGAGCAAGATGCAGTTGGGGGGGAGGCATATGGAGCACACTGTTTCATAGTGGAAAATACCTGCAGGAGAGAAATGACAGAATAAGAGATGAACTATGCCAAAGAGGAAAAACGGAGACCAGAAATACAATGAAAAAAAATCCCAAAAAACCTTACTGCCTCAGGAGACAATTCTTGTATTACTTGATGGATCAATAGCAGTGCTCAGAGGAGAGGCTGCCATGTCCTGAAGGTGTCTCAGTGGTACGTGACAGTATAGCAACAAAAGACATCAAGTTATCTATTGACTCATTTCCTACTGCATTACCACTGGAACAGAAAAGAAAATCAGTATGGTGAAAGTAAGTGGATTTAAGACTCCAGATTTTGGGATCAAGAAAAAAACTAGTGAGACCTTGCTGATCCACTAGAGCTGGTCTGATACACTTTAACTAGAAGAGTTGGCTTTGGGTGGAGTTCCATCACTGATACGATCATACTTACGGAACAGATGAACCCAGAACCTGCTCCACCAGTAAGGTTACTCTATCCAGGTGGTCAGTGTACTCCCAGGAGGAAAGATTGATGCTGGCTGCTGCTATTTTCTCTGGAATCAATTTTCTTTGGAAAAATTTCCTTTCAAATAGAATTTTGTTGAGTTTTCAGTAATTGGGGGTTTGAAGTCTCTATTCTGTCTGGCAGGCTGTGACACACAGTAACTGTGAAAAGTACCTCTCATTCACAGCTCCTGTTAGGTGGAGAGCTTTCTGCCTTTCTTATCGTCTCACAGATGCTGTGGATTAACGTGTGAGTCCTGCCACAGCTGGATTTGGAAGGGTAAAAGTGACAAAACTTGTAGGCTGAGATAGAGACAACAGGTAAAGCAAAAGCTGTGCACACAAGCAAAGCAAAACAAGGAACTTGTTCACCACTTCCTGTGATCAGGCAGGTGTTCAGCCCTCACCAGGAAAGCAGGGCTCCATCACATTGAATAGTGACTTGGAAGGACAAAAGCCATGAACACATACAGCACACCCCTTCCTTCTCCGCAGCTCTGTATGCTGAGCATGAGCCTTATGGCCAGGTCAGGATATCCCTTTGCTCATTTGGATTCAGCTGTCCCAGTTGTGTCCTCTCCCAACTCCTTGTGCACTCCCAGTCACTGGTGGAGTGGGTGGAGGAGCAGAAAGTGCCATGACTCTGTGTAAGCTTGCTTAGCAAAACTAAAAATTTACTGAGAGGGTGGTGAGGCGCTGGAACAGGTTGCCCAGAGAAGTTGTGGCCCATCCCTAGAAATGTTTAAGGCCAGGCTGGATGGGGCTTTGAGCAACTTGGTCTAGTGGAAAGTGTCCTCTCTGGTTTGTTTGGCCTGAGAAGTTATTATTATTATTATTATTATTATTATTATTATTATTATTATTATTATTATTATTGCTACTACTAGTACTAGTACTACTACTAATCCATAGGCATTTTTACTTCCCTGTTACCATTCACTAACTCTTCTTCCATGTATAAGCTTCTTAACTTTATGCCAACTTCAAATGAATAATTACTGTTGATGAATGGCTTCGTTTTTCCATGTTTCTAATTCAAACAGCACTATTTTAAGTGTCTTCTCCTGAAGTAGGAATGTGGTGCAATGGGACTCTCGAGGAAGCACAAGAAGATTTCTCAGGATCTTTAGGGATCTGAAGCTCAGGGACTGCAAAATAGAGTGGTAACTCGCCTAGGCGGACAGGTGTGATATGATGTGTTACATTAGGCACATGTTAATAAGTATATATGCGTATTTATAGCTGCATAATTTTTTGAGCAAAGCCAGAGTTGAAAAAGGTTATATTGCATTCAAGCTTTTACGTTGCATTTGAACTTTGAAACATCTGTGTCTGTTGCACTGCTGCCTGATGGGGTGATGCATGTTAAGTTAGCTGTCCGAGGGACACAACCATTTTAATGCCCTACAGGATAAACCTATGAATTTCTTTAGGTACACTGCAAAAATGCTCCATCTGTGGTTTTAGTTTTAGCTTTATTTCAGTGATAATTCACCATCTGGTAACACAGCATCTCACTGCTACTTGCTATCTTCTTTTTTTTTCCTTCTTTTTCATTCTTAGCGTGATTTGTAGGAAGATTTTGTAAATATAAGGGGCAAAAAAACCCTTTGAGGATCTGCCCCTTTCAGTTACTTTACACTTCCATACATCCAGATCTGAAGTCCATGAGGTGCCCGTTTGGTTCCAGCACCTCCTCTTTCCCGCAGGAGGAGAAGCATGGAGGCCAATCTGCTTCTGCGAGGGCACACAGCTTCCCCCATGATAGGTGTCCTCCTGTCCTGGAGGCCATAAGGAGCCTACCCCATATACTGGCAACTGGTCTAACCAACTTCATTTGTCATTCCACTAATTCCTGTGGCACGCGTGGAGGGGCAGATGTGTGACAGTCCTTCAGAGTTGTTGGTGAAGACAAATAGAAATACGCAAGTGTATGTGAGAGAAAAATATTGAGTAATGTTGTGCTGCTTTCACCTAGGACTTTGTTTTTTGTAAATTGTGGAGCTTGTTGGGTGCCTGGACATTCTGTCTTCATTACGGAAACACAAATAAGGAAGTCAACACAGGTATCCCTGACAACAGCTGATAGAGAAGAAAGAGGAGAAGAGAGCAAACAAGTCTAATTGCTTCATAAAAAAGGGGCAAACCTAAAACCACTTTTAATGTGTTTGGAAAAGAAAGCCTCAGATTATATAAACATCAATATTGATATGAACAGCTTTGAAATTCTGTGAGTCTCCAGTGGGTTTTGTAATATTTGATAAGCTACATCGAAGAAGTTGGACAGAAGTTTGACTGCACATCCTTTTGAACATGCAGAAGTTGCAGGTGCCTGTTCAGTGTCTCTGCTTGGGAAACACAAGTGTTTGAATGTAGTGGTCATCAACTGCTGCAGTCATCAGCAGACAGATTCATCTGAGGGACATTTTCTGTCAGCTGTTCCAAGATCACTCAAGAGTTAGAAAGTGGGTACACATGGGAAATCAAAAATACAAATTAGTAATTTAGTGATTTATGTTGAAAAGCTGAGATTTTTCTGAGTATATTAACAAGAAGAGTGAAAACCTGACCTTGTCTGTCTTTTGGTAGCTTCTTCACACAGAGCCAGATCACAGTTTAGAAGTAAATTCGTGTATAAAAGAAGTTGTTTTTCCCCCTGCTCTTAAGAATTCTCCCTCAAGACCTTGCAGTGGCTGAGAGAGACAGAAGCCTAACTTACTCTGCTCACAGCTTACGGCAGCAAAGCCTTTCCCTCACCATTGGTTCACGTCAGCCAGGCTTGGGTGATTTCTGCTTCCCAAGGCAGTGCAGAGAGGCTGTTGTTCAGAGGTGACATTTTATCTGAGCCCCTCTATACCAGATTGACTCCTACCTCTGCCGTAGCCTGTCGTGCTGCTGCCGTCCCTCTGCACACCCTCCCCCGGAGCTCTCTCGCCTTCAGGATTAGCCTTCTTCCCGCTCTTGCATTTCTGAGAGTGTGTGCAATGGGTTGTAACTATTTGCATAGGTAAAGTAACAGCCCCGGGCCAGTACTCTTACACACCTACATTCTCTGGCTGTTCAATTAACAATGCAGTAGCCTAACAGCTGTGAAATCTGGGACTGTTTTACCTATTATTGCAGTGCTCCTTAAAGGGAAAACTGCTACCAGGTAGAAACTAGTTCTAGACTGGTCTGGATGATACAGAAATAGTCTGCTACCTGGTAAAAATATTACTGTAAGATTTAATTATGGTGCTTCCTTACACACCTTCATTTGAAACATTACCCGGTATCTATCAACTCCTGGGTTTAGCTCAGGAAATAGTTTTAATAAAGGTAACTGAGCTCCTGTAAATTTGAAGTTTTCTGAACGGTGTTTCAGTCTGGAAGAAGCAGGTCATTACGAGGTGGGGAAAATGCAACAAGTAACGAATCTGTGGTAGCTATTGGCAACACTGTTGAATTTTGACTATTTGGCTCAATTTCTACAGCTGTATAAAGCCCCCTGGAAAAGTCTGGCTGCAGGCTTTTTGCCCTTCCCTAAAGAGACCTTTTTCAGTTTCAGAACTCTCACATCTTGATACTGGCAACATAGTTTTTCAGCTATTTTATGTACTACTTTCATTTTTACTTCCTTACCTTTTCTATTAAATCTCCTTTAATGGCTTTTATTTCTATTGCAGCGAGAGGAACATTTGGGGAAATAGATCCCCAAATCCACTGGCAGTACTCAGCCTGTGAAGGCATGAATGTTTGATAAGTATTAGGTGTATTATTCTTAAAAGATATATGGGTGATGAGTAGGTCTGTAGCTATTCTAGTGCTGTGACAAATGGCATAGCACAGTTTAAGCCAAGACCTTACAAATGTGACTGTATGAAAATCTTACAAGGTTATCCAAACTAGAAAGCCTGTCTTTTTGCCTCGGTCTCAGATTTTCAGGAGGATGGATTCATCCTCCTCTTTTCCTTAAGGCGGTATTTTAACAATGTGGGAGAGAAAGTTTGAGTAAAACTGTAAAGCCAAGGAATGGAAGGATGTATCAAAAATTTTTCTCAGCAATATGCTTTACTGCATTTATAAGCAGCTGTACCTGCATTTGATGCTCGCCAGCACAACACTGTGTTCTATTGCTTACACTTAGGAGCAGAAATGAATTAGGTAACACAACTCTGTGCTTAGCACCTGATTAAATGTAGTCTGGATAAACAAACACAGTGTATTTCAAATTGCTTTCTAATCTGAAGACTTGTTTTGGTATTCTTTTTAAGAAAAGATTGCATAACTGGAACAGTCAACTCAGACTCCTTTAGCTAAAAGGTGAATCATATTGTTATTATGTTTTCTTTTTAGTCCAACTGCAATACCCTAATAATTTGCTCATTATTTTTGTTAATAATCCTCCATTTCAAAGACTGGGAGTAGCCATCTGTTACTGTTGATTGTAGAAGAGCTAACGTACCCTAAAGTGTTTTGCTAGCTTTAGCTAGTGCTAGTAGGTGGGAAGTACCTGATAAGTAGTACCCTTCAGCATGTGTATACTCATCTTGACAAAAACTTTCCAGAATGAGTCAATGCAAATGTGTGCAGCTAAAAATAACCAGCTAACCTCTCCCATTTCCTAAAATGTGAACACTTATATTGGTGAGCAGAAGCTCTCTTTATGAATGCTAGGATGAAGCTTTGCTTCATGTATAAGTTTACTGCCTCTGTATTTCTCCTTCTTTGTTTTTTGTGACTTTGATCAAATAATGAATGAAATTTAATTTGTGGGCACACTGGTCATAACTTCAGTAGTGCTAACAGGTTTTGAAGGTTAAATGTATCTGCATGGATTTCAGTGTATAATTTTCATAAAGTTTAATGTGTGTTTTTGTTCTTTGCTGTAAACAGGGTAGCATCAGTAGTGTGAAAACAGAATTAAACAATCCAGTCTGGAGTTTCTTTGCATTCACAGATGAGTAGTTTTCTAAGTACTAGAAACATCAAGTAAGATGGGACGCACAGAGGGAAGATACCATGTGTTGGCAAAGTATTGATATCCCCATGTTATGATGTATTATAAATGTGTTTTTAACAATCAGCAATATTTAATAATGTGAATGCATTGGCTTGGAGGCTGTGGCAGGAGGCTGAGCCCACTGACTGCTGCTGCTCACTAGCATAAAGGCAACCTCCTCTGGCTTACTTATCTCAGTACCTGCCTCCAGACATTCTCAGCATGCATACATTTCCACACATTAGCTGGCTTTCTCTTCAGAGACTTCCTGTCTTCTGTTTGCTGTTCTGTTCATCAAATGTGGAAAGTAATTCTTCAAGATGGCAGATATAATTAACCTTTTAAATTATTTTCCGTTGTGCTCTCACCAAATCAATATACAATATTAATCACACGCTAGCTAAAGCTTTTATTTCAGAACAGGAGTAACTACTACTAAATAAGGGAGTTCAGTTCTGCTAAGAGTGCCTGATACTAATTTGGCTGGGTATCAGTTTCACCCACTGCAGTCTCAAACTGAGAATAAAAGCCTCTTTCACTCAGATGGTCTTATTTGTTAGCCTCTTAAAAGTTTCCACGGGTATGTGCTCAGGACTTTTCAACAGAACTGTTATTTTTCTCCAGTTTTACTCCTGTTCACATTCATCTAGACAGGAGGAAAGTCTGTGTCATTTTAGTCGGGCCTGTATAATTACTTTGCTTTGAATCCTCATTTCCAGATTGAAGAGAACAGAAGTGACTTTAGGATCATGTCATAGTCAGTTGAGACGCCCTTTACATCAGTGAATTCCCTTTGGATGGATGAAGTGAGCTGTGAGCTGTCTGGGCTAGAGGCTCAGACTTGGGAGGGCCAAGGTATTTACAAATGTTAAACATACTTAAAAGGAGAGATACAGAAGTTGATCTATTCCATGAAAACAGACAAGAAAAGAATAATGAGAATTCACTGCTCAATGTGACAAAGCATTCCCTGAGGGCTGGCCATGCTAATTCAGGCAGCTCACTGTAAAGTGAGTGGTTGCTTTGCATCCTGAGGGGATTGGACACAGAGAACTTGTATTCCACCATAACCAGGGCAGAAAGTTGGCTAAATGTTATTTCTCGCATTCAAACAGTACTGTCCATTAGGCTGGCTCTCTTGTTTCCTTGAGGAGTTCACAATCACAGCATGTGGCAGATGTTTGGGATGCTGTGCCCAGAACAGCCTAGCATGACACAGTGCTGAATAAAAGTACAGCTGGATGGGATGCCAAAATGATTAAAAAGAATACAGTTGCTACCCGTCTTCTCTATGATGAATCCCTTCCAGGGGAAATAGTACATGATAAATCCATATTTTTCCTCTGGGTAGTTACAGTTCATTGAGAATAGACCTGACTAAACAATGGGCAGCCTACAGCTTAGACCTTAAAGTAAAATAAGGTACCCAGGAAACCATCTGCAGAAACACAGGTTGAATTCTTAAGAAATCTAGGAAAGAAAAGTTTCACATTTAGACATAGAAAATTTCAACAAACGCAGCGTGTCCCTGAGCAAATGAGAACTGGGATGGTTCATGACACATTCCCATCCTTGAAGGGCACAATGATTGCATCTTGTTTACTAAAGTTGCAACAGAAATAGTTGCCATTTGTTATAAACAAGTGTATTTAAAACCACTACTGTAGTATATTATGTTGTGTGCAATTAGTTTTAAAGCCCACTTGCAACTTGCTGGATGGTGCCTGCATTATTCTGATTATAAGCTTACTTAAATAGCATTTAATCTGACACTTAGGCTCAGTTTTATTCGTCTCTGGGCCCCCCTGCTGCTGCTCCAGTCCTCAGCTCTGGTGTTGTCCATGATTTCCTTCTCGTTGCTGGCATTACCAGTGTGACTGCCCTCGTCTGGTGCTGTGTTGCTGCCCCTGCCAAGGGTGGAGTGGGAAAAGATGTGGCAATGGCAACAGCTGTGGAAACAGTGGCAGCAGAAGTGCTGGGATGAGCCTCAGAACAGGCAGGTTTGTGCCATGGTCCTGCCGCTTTCTGGATAGCTGGAGGGGGTTAGATAACCAGGAGTCATTTCACAGATCACAGAATCATTTCAGTTGGAAAGGACTTCCAAGACCATCACTGGTTTTCCATGGTTCTGTGGCTGAAGTGCCGCTATTGAGTGACCATTTGGGGTGGGGGTTGTTTTTGTTTTTCTTTTGTGTACAGAAAAGGAACTAGCTTGTAATCAGGACAATAAAGTAACTGACAGTTGTTTGAAATGTAACACCTGGCTAAATCCAGATATCCTATTGTTTTTTTCTGCAGTCAGCATATTTAACAACATTCAGAAACACTGACTGAAGTCAGTGAAGACACTAAGAAGTAAGATGACCGATTACAGATGGTCAGCACTGAGATTGAGTTAATATAGAAATATTTATCTGAAAAAAATTATCCTAGAAAGACAGGTTGCTCTGTAAGAAATCAGATCAATAAAATATTTCAGAGGGTATACACATTTCCTTAGTGTTTCCCCACTGCTCTTAAAAAGTCAAATGTAAATGTTGGCTAAAAAAATGCAAAAAGCTACTACATTCCTTTTAAAGCTAAAAGGTTGTTAAAGCAAATATAGTGACCTTTCCGGTACTGGTGGAACATCTGTGGATCTGGAATTTCCTGGTGACTCTTGGTTTGTAACTTACCAACAGGTTTTGTATCTTTTTCAAAACATTATCTGTCATGACAGATAGTCTAAACTTTATTTATTTTTTTTTTAAATGTAAATTAATTTCTTTTCTGACCTCTACTCTCCTATGAGTCTTAAACAAACACACTGTATTGTTTGTGGACTGAACTAGTAAGCAAATATCCAGCCAAGAAAAACAATTATTTCTCAGCTTTCATTAATTTAATTAAATGCAGGACACAGATCTTTTTCTGCATATGGGGAAGCCAGCACTGTAGTTGTACATCAGGAATTGCTACAGAGGTAGTTTCCTGTTACGATGAAACCACCATAAGGGGAAAAAAGAGCATGGGATTGATTTCAATAGAGACAGATCTGGGATAAATCTTGTAAAGTGCTATATGAAAGTCAAATGCCTCAAGGAGAACTTGATGGGAAGTGAGCAACTGCTCACTGCTTTATCAAAATCTTTTTCATACTATAAAGAAATTGTCCTCATCTACTGATGATGATGCTCCAGGTGCAAAGTCATGGAAAAATTAAAAACAAAGCAAGAATTATTTACCTCAGATTTGGCTTAGTTCAGAAATGTCCACATATCATAGAATTGTAAAATGGTTTGGGTTGTAAGGGACCTTAAAGATCATCCAGTTCCAGCCCACCTGCCATGGTCAGGGGCAGTAAACCAGGTTGCTCAGGGCCCCATCCAACCTTGAACACCGGGCAAGGGATGGAGCACTCACAACCTCTCTGGGCAACCTGTTCCAGTCCTCACCACCCTCACAATAAAGAATTTCTTCCTCATGTCTAAACTGTGTCTACCCTCTTTCAGTTCAAAGCTATTATTTCTTACCTACCACTACGCACTCTTTCTTCATGGTTGCCCTTGAATTTGTTTTTATTTTTAATTTAATTAATTCTGTAATACTAATATTTATTTTCTGTCATAATTTTAAGTTCTGTCTTCTCTTTTTATTCTCTTTTACTATGTGGGTAACCATCATGTTTTAACTCCAGTCAGCAGCCAAGGCCCACACAGCCACTCACTTATTCCCCTACCAGCAGGATTGGGGAGAAAATTGGAAGAGTAAGAGCTAGAGAACTCATGGGTTGAGATAAAGAGGTTTAACAGGGAAAGTAAAAGACACACACACAAGTAAAGCAAAACAAGGAATTCATTCAGCCCTTCCAGGGGGCAGGCACTGTTCAGCCATCTCCAGGAGAGCAGGGTGGCATCACAGGTAGTGGTGACTTGGGAAGGCAAACGCCATCAGTTCAAACCTCCCCCCCCTTCCACCTTCTTTCCCCTACTTTATATCCTGGGCATGATTCCACATTGTCTGGAATATCCCTCTGGTCAGTTTGTGTCACCTGTCATTGCTCTGTCTTTTCCCAGCCTCCCAAGCACCCTGAACTTCCTCCCCAGTGTGGCAGCATGAAAAGCAGAAAAGGCCATGGCTGTGTGTAAGCCCAGCTCAGCAATAGCATAAACATCTCTATATTATCAGCCCTGCATTCAGCATGAATATAAAAACACAGCCCCATAACAGCGGCTGGGAGGAAAATTAACTCTACCTCGGCCAAAACCAGCACTCTAATTCTTTCAGTCTATGAATGGAACAAAAACCTGAAGAATACGAAGTATTGCTACCCAGCTGGAGTTACTCAAGGTATTGATCTCATTCCCTATAGGAAACATCTTGCAAGTATTTCTTTACCCTGGATTTATAAACAAGATTGGGATTACCTAATATACCTGCACAGGAGGCAAGCTGAATCCTTATTCTGTTCAGCCTGCTCCTGTGAGTGCTAGAGTTAATGTTGAGCCTAGAAGCTCTTTGAACAAGTCATCAGTCATCATAACAAATTACAAATGGGTGATAAACATGACACAGATTACAGGCACCAACTTCCCAAAGGTATTGCAACTGCTGACAGGACTTCCCATCATTTATTACCAGATGGAGAAAGAAAGGAAGCTGGAAATAAGCAAATGTTCAACTCTGTGAAAAATGAAATTAAGCCTCATAATGTTCTCTGAGGCTGCTGGTATGTCCTTGTAAAGACAAAGGAAGATGCAAAGCTTAAGACCAGTTAAAGCAAGTGGACTTAAAATTACCCGTAGCATCTAGGCTGGCATAAATCCTCTCGTGCGCCACACTGCAGCCAAGTACTGTGACTTTTGGAGCCAAAAATGCATCTCAGGTGGCCTCAACAGTCCTGATGAGGTGACGGATGAGATGGTGTCCAAGACCAGTTTGTTCCAGACAGCTTGTTCCTGTGTCTAGGACAAGACAAATAAACTGAGGACTGAAGAAATGTGAAAGGAAAACATGTTTGAACTAGAAGACACTTACTGATTCTTATTAAACTAGGGAAAAAGGACTTGACATGCTAGTGGGTCTGGGACTGTGTTTCATCTGAGGGCTGTCCTTAAATTAGATCCACTAAATTATAAAAGTAATCCACAGGAAAAGCAGGATTCAGACACTTTGTTTTTGGATGAGCCCCAAATTGCAATCCATTTGTTTTCACAACCTGGCCTCAAAAATTCAACCAGCTACTCAGTTGCTACCCAAAACTACCTGATTTCGAGCTGCTCAATACCTGTCTGTTGCTTGAGCCAGGATCCAGATGCAGGTGAGACAAGTAAATACCTATGGATGGGGCTAAAGGAGATTTTCTTTTGCATTGACACAGCTGAACCTCCTTATTATGACAGCTTGAATGTCTGCTCTGTAGGTGAACAGGATATTCACCTACAAATCTCCTCTTCAGGCTTTGAGCATTCAAATTCATTTGTCCTCTTCCCTGGAAGGTGTCCTCACTACTGGGAGAAGGCTCATGGCTGCTCTTTTGTCAGTCTTGTGTGTGAAATCAGGTATTGCACGTGAAATAAAAAGCAGTGCAGTGGGCAGTAGGGAAAGGTTTTCTCTTCTTCCTGTTGTTTACTTCTTACTGGGATTTCTTAACCAATAGTGTGACCATCCCTGGCATCTGAAAATTTATGTCTTTTACAGTGCAATGAAACCTCTCTTTGTTGCCAAGACATTGTGCCTGTTTTTTAGTATTTTTCTGTGTGTGTGTTTTACATGGGTATGTGTCTTACTAAGCATATAGATTGCTGTACAGGTCTACACTGAAGACATAAGACTACATCAATTTTTTAAAGTGGTGAAAATAATGTACTATTATATTTTTAAATGCCTAATTTTAAATTTTTATAAATGGCTGACATTGCAAAAATTGCACTTGTCTATATCGGATGCTACATGATCCTGGAAGAATTGGGATAAAGATAAAATGGAGGAATTTGAGAAAAATTTAATGGTGAAAGTGAGATGGGGGCAGCTGGCTACTGTTACCATTTTGACGATTTTCTGGTAATTAAGACACATCTTAATTGGCTCTGTTGAAGTCAGTCAGTCAGTCAGTCAGTCACTTTCTCTAAAGAAATGTTCGGGGGGTTTTTACGTTCCCTTACTTGTGGTGACACAACAAAGAATAGATAACTGTGCAGTCTTTGTGGCAATGCTACTGTTAAAGATTAACATCCCAGCACAGAAAAGATGTGATATATGCATTAAAGTTTGTTTGGTGGTTTAGCTTGCCAGCAGTAGATGGCCATAACCCATCTCTCAACCTTTTCCATTTCTGATGTATAAAAGGTATTTTAACAATTAATTGTTAAGATAGCTAGAGTTTTCTGGGTTTTAAATCTGACAAGGAACATACATTTTTGAGTGGAGATAGGTGAAATCAATATTAACTATCACACCCCGAGTAACTCAGCATCAATGCAGAAAAAACAGGAAGCACCTTGCCCCCCAGCATGGTGCCCTCCTGCCTCCTTCGAGTTGCAGGATGCACAGGATGTTCCCTCCTCACTCTGTGAGCACTCACTGTGCTCACTGTGCCTGACTGGCCACCATCAAGCCTGTGTGCAGCCCCAGAAGAAAATTGTGCTGCGGAGCCGTCCTCTCACCCAAAGCTAGAGCCAAAATCTGCAGGAAGCCTTGGGCAGTGTTGCCCTTCTCCACAACTCTCCCTCAGTCCTGCTCTGCTATGACAGTGCATTTCCATATCTATAGGCAATAAAAAGGAATTTTGAGACCCAGACATCTTGAATTGATTCAGGTCTTTGCTGGGGCTGGTTTTGTGATCTTGTAATTTATTAACCTTGGAACAACATCTTGAAATCACCCCTATGCGGAGAATACAGAGGATAAAATGGTTTTCTTGTGGTATAAACACATAATGTAGTTTGATCTCCATTTAGTACATATGAAGTATCTGGAATATATTCTAATACTAGTTGTGGTGACTGTACTTCTCATGACAAAAATGTCTAGATTAGGGTATCCTATAAATTGCTGTAGTAAGCAAGGCCTATGCTCCCAAATGAAGAAAAGCAGTCTTGGCTGTCTGGTAGTCATAAACCCAAAAACTCAATTTGTTTTACTTTTAAGCCCAAAGAACAGACCGAGTGAGAATATAGGTTAGGGCATTTGGATAGAGTTACGCTGTTATGTAAGTACCAGTGGACTTCCTGTTATGGTTTAGGCATGGTAATGGATGCATTGTGAGAAAACACTAGGATATGACTGCGTACAAGAGATATTGTCTCATTGTTTAAGATGATTGATGTGTGATGCTTAACTTCCATTCTTTCAATTTTCAGATGGAAATGAGCATCCTGATCTGTCCTATTCTGTTTGTGGAGCTATCCCAGACTTCTTTGTTTAATAAAAGTCAGTGTGGATGGTCTTGTTTCAGAATTAGGTTTAAAAAATATAAATGCATCATTACATGGAATTAGTTTCCACAAGAAAAGACTTTCCCATATAGTTCTTCCATTTGATGTAAGCTAGAAATTTAAATTTCCAGGGAGGAAAAGCCCTTGGTGCCTGTGAAAGGAGTTTATTTCCATTTACTGCCAAATCGTTTGGCATCGCCTGATGTAATTTATACTGAATGCTACATACTGCTTTGCAGGTGGTAGGAGATTGTGCTAGTTGTTCTGGGGAGGTTAGCATAAAGATTTTAGCTTTATTGTATTTTAGTTTTATAACTATGTGCTGATTTTTGCTCCTTAGAGTGGTTTTCATTTAGAGCTTCTGGTTTTGCCTTGGAGGTGCAGGTCTGTTGCCAGCCTGTACAAAAAGTGCTCAGATGTTGTAAAGCATCATTCACAACGGTATTTCTTAGCAAGACACCCCACAGACCCTTTTGATGGCAGAGAGAGCAAGCGAGCCACCCCTGGCAGCCATTTAAGCAGTTGCAGGACTTCCTAACAAGAAAGCAACTCCATTCATAATTTCTATTGCCGAAAAAGAAAGACGTCCTGCACAGAATTTCTTGTGCCCTGTTAAAGACAAGGCTTCACCAACAGTGCTGAGTGGGAGTGCGCACAGCTCGTCCAGCACCGTGCAGAGGCTGAGCTGGAGGAAGGTGTGCAGGGGTGACAGACACAGTGTGGCTCGGCACAGCCTGGCCACAAGCTGACATGCAGCACCTGCCCAGCAGGGCTCTGCTGTGAATCACTGCCTCCTAAATGTGCAGGGGTCTCCCAGTAAAAACTTGTCATTTCCCACGAGTACTGTATTAACTAATTTATGATGTTTCAGCACAATAGTGGTGGGTAGGATGGATACAGACAGAATGGACAACTTTTAAAAAAGTCAAAACTTCATTAGAACAGTTTCTCCCACCATATCCTGCCATTTTGCTATCATTACTCCTTCTTAGTTTTTCTATTCCTCCCTTTTCTCAGCCTTTCTGTTTTCCTGTTTGGCAGTTACTGTTTTTTGGGTGTTCTTTTTGAATTTTTCCATTTCCAGTCTATTTATTATTTTATTACGCATTATCTTCTCATTCTGTTTTTCTCAGTCTAAAAAAATGCATTCTTCATCTCACTTGCCTTTCAGTGCAGTGCCCTGTGATTTTTCTGAGGTAGTTTCTTTGGAGGAAGTGGTCTGTCTTCCTATGTGTTTACATTAAACTTGCCACAGTCGGGCATTTGGATAAAGTTACACTGAAATCAATAACCCTGTGATATTTTTTCTGCCTTTCACTTCCTCTGGACAAGTTAATATTTAACTTTTTATTCCCTAGTAAAAAGTCCTAGTGAGGCCAACTTTTTTTGTCTTCTTTTTCCCCCCACCATGTGTCCCCTGAGTATGTGTCCACTGTGAGGACTCCAGAAAAAGTGAATGGATCTATGCAATATTCTTTTCTATACTACTGTGTTCCCAAGGTTTACATGGGCTTCCCTAGCCACTTCACTGAATGCTCTGTCCCTTCTTATCATCTCCCTACTATGTGGAAAAAAGCAAGTGCTTATGCTAAGCAGAGCCTCATCACTGGTTCTGCTTTGCACAGCTTATTTTTAAGACATTTTTTGTTTCTAAGTTAATGTAGACAATTTCAATTTCCCTAGAAGTCACTATGTTTTGCAAGCCTCTGCTGATGTTCTCTGTCTAACAAAAAGTGTACCATGTGAACTTCCATAAAATACACTGTAGAGCCACAGAAATTACATCACAAAGTCTGAAATCTGCCCAGCAGCTAGACTCCCTTATGGCAAAAATGGTGTGATAATGTGTGCTGAGCAGCTCTGAAACCAGGATTTGCATATTGAACTGCAGCACTGGAATCAATTCAGGGAGAAAAAATGCCAAGGGCCTCTTGATGTATACTTAGATGTTATTTGAGAGTGTTTTATCCAACAACCTAGTCCTTTCTCTTAACACTGAGGCTGAAATTTTATTCTACCATTTTTGTTCTGCCATTTTAAAAATAAAGACAGAGAATCTTCTATCCGGTAATTAGAGATGTTTAAAAGACAGGGTAGCAAAAGATGTTTTTCTCCAGCTGAGGTTTATTTGCATAAGCATTTCGAGATTGATAAACTTTTCTTTCTAAAACTATACAGAGTCCAGGCCCCGGTAACTTGTATTGCTTTGTTGTGTTTTTGTGATTTCTTCTGCCTGGCATTCTTCTGATGTCAGTTCTTGAGACTTGCCATCACTCTGAGCCACCCTCCCAGCTTTGCAGTGGGCCTCTGATATTGATCGGTTTGCACCACAACCTCAGAGAAAGATAAAGAAATGCGGTATCAGACAAGCGGAGTGACACATCCTCTCTAGGAATTACAAAGTGTGAATAGTGTGCAATATCTGCACAGAGATCTGCAAACATCAGTGAAGATGTACACACTGGGCTGCATTTAAAACGTTTTTCCGAAGGGGTGTTGGCATTATGTGCCTGATTTCCTATCTGAGATTACACACAAAGCTCCGTAAACAGCACGAGCAACCAGCCAAGGGAATTGACAACTGCAGGGGGCCAAGGCAGTAGATAGTATGGAGATGGGTTTGTCTTTAACCCCTTGCAACTATAGAACTGCTAACTTTTTCAGAGAAGAGACCAAATTCCTGTGTAGACAGGAACATGTATTTCTCATTCTTTCGAAAAATGAGTGTGTGCTGTTCTCATACGGGGAGGGGAAGGAAAGGAAAGCTTTCTGAGCGTGCCTACAGCATATGTCTGTGCAGACTTAAAAATTAACCAGTTGCTGGGCTGTGCAGCATGGGCCAGGCCACATGGAAGATGTGCAAATGCACATGTTTAAGCGAAGGATCAAAGATCAAAGATAAGGCAGTGATGAAAACAAGATGCCTCTAACTTGAAGTGTAGTGCGGCATGGATGTAATTTTGAACACAACTGTTGTACCGCTTTAGGTGCTTTCAATTCTTTTTGAGAATTGGTGTAGGCTAGCAGCTTGAAATACGAATTGTATCATAGTCTTTTACTACAGTTTAGGCAATACCAAATATGGGAAAGAAAATCTGAGCCAGTAGTGTTAAAGTTAAAAAACCAGTTCATGGTCACTTTTTGTTGCTGATATTTTTCCTTCCATTACCTTTGCCAAGAAATGACACAGAGCACTCAACAGAAAGTGAAATCATTTCAGTAGGATTATTTTTCCTTTTTTTCTCCAGCAATTAAAGAGAGTAGCACTTAACAAACATTAACCAAATACTGCCTTCTGCCAAAAGCCGTTTATACTACTATAACCCCAATGCCTTTATATAAATAATAATACCACCACTGATATATTCTGGTGTACAAATTTTAAGACAAGCTTTTCCTTGGGATTGTTAGACCATATGTTAGTAAATTCCATCAAAGGCCTCCATAATATGGTTTCTCAGTCTAAACTGTTTTAAGTATCAGCTCCTCTCCAGAGATGACAAGCTACACAATCAAACACATACCTAGGCTTTTTTACAGTTGTTTTGAAAAGTACCACACAAGTCCAGACTTACAGATTTTCCAAAGCAAGATGGAGTACACATGAAAATAACCACACAAAACAGATTTGTTTGTCTACAGTTCATTATCACAGCTACATTAATGAAGTAGCTACTTCATCATTATAGCTACTAAAAATTATTTAAGTAGCCAAAAGCCAAATACCTTCTTAGAGAAGTACATAGAAGAAGATTGACTTGGTTGTGCAGATTCTCCTTTGTGTCCAAAGTGAGACTTGTACAAGTGCAGACTAATTTTCCTTCTAACTGCACTCCAAGAAAAAGTGAGGGACCATTTCCTTTCATCCCATTGTTATATCTCACAAATGGATTCATTTGTGGCTTCATTTGAGGATGTGAGCAAAGCCAGATGGTGGTGACAACAGAACCAGAAAGTGCTAAGTGTTTTCATCATTTTAAAAAACACCTACTGTTCCCAGCTTCATCTTTAAGTGATCCTCTGAAATGCGACTGCCAGTAATGGGCAGATACTATCACGTTATGTATAGCAAGCACCCTGCCCCCCCTCAGAGTGAAACTGTCATTCATGTAAGCAAAGATTTGACTAGATTTAATCCTGGACAGATATGGCAGTATTCCTGTGAAAGAAATTCCATGTTAAAAATAAGAGAATAGGTGAAAACCAGGAACAATGTGCTGGGACTGATACATCTGGGGTGTCAAAGTGGATATGTGCAATATGGGAAAATGAGTTACAGCAAACCTCTGGTATTACATATTATTTGAAACACTTGGTTCATAAGTAATGAGTTATTTGACTCTGGAAATATTTTCCTTCAGCTCTTACTTCTTTGGAGTGGTTTTGTAGTTGTATAACAGAAAGCTGTGCAACCCTAAGCTGGAAGAATATAACAGAACAGTTATATGGACTGGTGCAGTGTGCAGCATGTCTCCAGACTCAACCCGCTGCCTGAAGCAGACTTAGCTGTGGGGTCAGACATGGTTGCTCAGGGCTTTGGGTAGCTGGGCTTTGATTCTACAAAGGACAGAGATAGTAGAGCCTCTCCAGGCAGTCTGTCCCACTGCTTGGTTGCCCTGCTATGGAAATGCCTGAGGCCTGCTTTCTCTAGCTGGAAACTCTGTTGTTTCTAGGTGTAGCAATGATTGTCAAAAGAGCCTAGCCCCTGGTAATGTCCCAGAGGCAGAGCAGACACCTCAAAGCAGCCCTCCTGCCGTCCAGCTTGCTGCCTTTCCTCAGTGTCTGTTGAAACCTTGCTCATGAAGAGCCAGGCCAGCATCATCTACAGCTCTCCCCTCATCCACAAATCCAATCATTTTGTCACAAATGGCCATCCATCAGATCAGGCATCACTTAGCCAATCTCCATCTTCTGCCATGTGTGCTTATATTTGCCTAAGAGTTCTTGCTTCACAGGTGCTTTCCCCAGGGATGGAAAATGAGGCAACCAGCCTGTCGTTCCTCAGATTGTTCCATTTGCTCTTCCTTTAGGATAGGTCCAACATTTGTTTTACCCTGGTCATTTGGGGCCTTCTCCAATCTCCATAACCCATTAGAGCTGAAGGAGAACAGCCTTTTGAGGATGTCAGATAGCACCCTCCGCACCCCTGAGTGCAGACCAGCTGGGCTCACAGGTTGACAGCTCACTCGAAAGCCACCAAGTACCTCATCATCTGCCACTAAATCACTGCCCTCCCTCGAGCAGCTGGTTCAAATATGCTGCTTAACCTCTGCTAGCTGAAAAGCAGCTGGTAACTGCAGCATCTCAGACAGAGCTCTGTGAAGTATTCTGATATGTTGATTCGCATTCTGTACCGCTGTGAAAACTTTCCAGTGTTTTCTGCTCTTAGCACACTTCTAATTTTTTGAGAGACTGTTCCAGTCTGTGTCACTCACCTTAGGATAGTGAAAAGGAGCCTTGTGAAGGATTTTCCAACATTTAAAAAATTTCCATGTGTGACTATTTTTATTGCTAGAAAGATGCTTAATTGATGGAAATAGGTTTGTGTTCTCATAGTTTCATGCAAATTAACTGAAGTGCATGAATTACATGCCTGAGCTGCCAGTCTGGCAGATTTAGTATTTTCTGTGAGGTCTTCAGGCTACTAGTAAAAATTCAGCCTTCAAAGGTCAAGAAGGCAGAAGTTCTCTATATTGACTGCAGATTTTGATTCATTAATAGTTAAAAGCAATGTGATTTCAAAAGTACTCGTAACCCTAGCAGAAGCCTAGTAGTTCAATGCTGGTTTAGTTACGTCTGAAAAATATTGAGCATATGTGGGATAGATCAGGCACATTTAGGAAAAACTCCTCTTTCCCAGTGTATATAAGAATTCTGCTGAAAACTCAGCTGCAGCTGACAGTTCCATTAAAAAGAAAACGCTGGATCTCTTTATTCTCTGCCAAATAAAAGGCAGACTTACAAAAACAATTACTCTTAGGAGGGTTTGAGATGCTGAATTTGCTAAAAAATTAAGCTAAATAATAGCTACCAAGTTGAGAGACAGTCACCCCTCACATGCAAGATCTAATCCATTCTCTAGGTCCCACTTTCTGCTCACTAGTTGCTCACCTTCTACAGTTATTGAAGATTAAAACTATACTGAAATATGGAAGAAATCATCCAGTGCATCCTTCTCCCGGATAAAGAAATAAACAAATGAGTATGACTCACAGTTATACAACCTTGCAGAAATGAGTGTACTCATTTTAAAACATTTCTGTTTGATTGGTTTTTATGAAAAGTCCTACAGAATCTAACAAATAAATTTTATGTGTTGTGTTAAAAAAGTGAAAAGTATTTCTAAATGATGGAACTTAATGTACATTCATTACTCAAATTTCTATTTTATCATGGTCCAACACTCTGATATGTAAGTAAATGTAGTAAAATTGTAAATGTAATGCATGTAGTAGTTGTTATTTTGGGTTCTAATTCAAAAAGGAACAAAGTGTGTGTTTGCAAATTTTACTGGTTAAGAAGTACTAGACAGATTCAGCTGTTGAGAGAAACTTCTTTTTTTTTCCCCCAGTGTATCTGAAAATATAATTTTTGTATAACTTCAGAAGGATTTTCAGATAATACACCACAGGATTCTCCTGCCTATACACATAGGTAAAAGGGATTTAAACTGTAATTTCAATCTAGTTATTGCTGGGATTTAGGAGGTGGGAAGATGGGAATGGCAGGGGGGAAGACAGCCTGCAGGATGGCAGCAATTAAGTACACTTGCCATGAGTAGGACCTGTAAACCCATCTGAAAGTAGTTTCACTGAAACTTCACCTTGTACCTTGGCATCCTGAAGTAACCTTTAGAAGGTCTGTTAGTGTTTCTTTCACAGGTGCCCTCTCTTCACAGATCATGGCCGGAGGATAAATGAAGGCGGGAACCAACCAAGGAGGCAAGGGTGGGAGAAATCTTGTATTTTAAGGAAGGAGAAAGCCTGGTCTCCAGGAGACCAAAGATATTGAGAAACAGACCTCCTTCTCCATGCCCTCGGTTACACAAGCAGGCAGAAAAGTTTAAAAAGCAGCAAAGGAAAATGCTTTGAGTAGTTGCTGTGAAAACAAAGTGAAGTCTCTCTTTGGCCCTTCTGATTTTGGTCATTTGAAGAGAACAAGAGCTCTCAAAGGTCGGTTGCCCTAGGGAGCAGGGGCATTATCTCAGTGAAATATTTGTTTGCTGAGTTTCCTGGCATGGCAGCTATTTAAATTATATTTAATGGGAAGGAAGGAAGAAAACAGGGAAGGAAGAGTATGTGTGGTACATGTATTTTGCCTGCTGCTAGAAGTGCTTGAAGAAGATATAAATCAACTGTGTAGTCAGGATATTTATTTTTTCATTGCTCTGTCACCACTGTCTGATTGTTGTTAAGGATTTATATATCTCACAGGCAACAGCTGCTCAGTGCTATGGTGCCACAGGCTCACCAGAAAAAATAAATGCTTTTGTTCTCATGTCCCAGTATAGGTTCACCTGGGTTTGCTCTGATGTGAAAGCAAATCCCCTCTGCTCTTGGGACCCCTGTAACAATAGGAATTGAATGTGCCAGGACACAAGATTTACAAGCGTGTCATATGTTAACTCTTAAGGGCACCTCCTCCTCTGCATGCCCAGCAAAGAAATGCCATGCAGGTAACATCATTGCTTGGTATGTTGTTAAAAACAGATGTGCTATTTTTGCAGAACTTTAAAAGGCATGAAGGGTGGCTGGGACTAACTCAAAATTAAGGTCAACAGCATTTCAACTCCTGCTTGTAGATGAGGTATTACAAAATCATCCTAATATTCTACTGGTTCAAAGAGGTAATTAAGATTTAACTGCCTGGTGAAAGCAAAATGTGTAATTAACAACAGTCTGTTGTTAAATGAGATTATGAGCATTAACTACAGACATGTCATGTGCCCACTTCCAGTACATTTTCCATACTAAAATGATTTCACATCAACACTGGGAAATCTCTATTTCTAGCATCATTAATGTAATTCACACAGCTCTTGCCAAAATAAAGACTCACTCATAACTGTTGATGCTAAACCACAACTTTCACTTTCCCTATCACAGACCAGTTGGTACATTACACTTTGAAGCCTTATGACCATTTCCGCTCCCCAACCTCCATGTGTAGCAAAGGCAAGTTGGCTGAAAGAAAGAGAGATAAAGGGTCTTTATTGTACATAAATTAACTTCATTAAAGATACTGAAGGTTTTAGTAACTAAACATTTCCTGCTAAAAGATTCCTGAAATGCTGCTTGTTTAAATGAGAGAATGAAGGGTGAGTCATGTCCCTGAAAAATAATATTTTTAAAAATTAAGAGAGGTAAGATTAATATGATTTGTGGTACCAAATAAAATACAATTAGTTGTATATGACTAGATCTCCCAGTAGGCCTAGGTACCCAAGTCCAGAGGAAATACTTTTTAAAAAATATAGTCAGATCTGTATCTGTCAGGAAAAGTTCCAACATCCTGTCGTGGAGTATGACATGGATTTTAACAGATGGCGTCTGCTCAAGGCCCATCCTGACATGTTCCTCTTAGTGGAATTTTGTTCATAAACTTAGTGGGTTTTTTACAAAACATAGAAAACATAAGTGTTTTAGAAGAAAATAATGTATTTTTATATATATTGGGTTTGGTTATGTTCTTAACTTTTTGTTGTCAAGCTCTATTACAGATATAGAAGACAGACAAACTAAAACAAATAGTGGCAGATTCTAGAAGATTGCAACCATGTTTAATATTCCAACAACAAAGCTCACAGTAATTTGAGGGCACTGAGAGCCGCAGTAATTTGAGGGCATTGAGCAAAATATTTCCCTGTTTGAAGACACAGTACATAAGGCAAGGCAAATAAGGAAAGTGATGCAAACACAAACACTGGTATTAAGTTACTGGCTGATCCAGAAAAGGGAGAAAAAAGGGGGGAAAAAAGGAAGGGAGGGAAAAAAAGGCAGGGGGGGAGGTAGGAAGCCAAGAAAAAGAATCCAAACTATTATCTGTATGTAAAGAATAAGAATAATTTCAGCTATAAAACAGGAAAATTAGGATACATATTCCAGAAAGATATGTGGAAAATATCTTGATAGATCAGATAAGTTCGATTCTTAAAAACTGAGTAAGTATATCTGGAAAAAGTTGGCTGGCTTGATTTCAAACATAGAACATAACCTAAAGGTTATTGGTTTTTATGTCTGCTAAGAAATCGGGAAGGCTCTAGCTTGTCAAAAGGAGGCTACTGTTAATTTGTCACACTGTAGTCTAGGGCATGAAGTTGCCCTAAAATAATCCATTGAAAAGAGAATCTGAAAACTATGGAAACTGATGTAGATTATTTAAATGTTACACTAAGGATGAATGATACTGCTAACTGGAACTGGGAAGCTGTTTTACATTATAAAATTTTCCTTATTTTAGTTGACTGAAGAGGTACTCACTACAGTATTAGCTCTTTATTTATTCTGTCATTAAAAGAAAACCACCACTATAATTTTCAATAAAAGATGATGTAAATTTAAAAAGTGAAGTATTGTGACAGAACTTAAAATAAATCGTGTTTATTATTTTTAATGACTACTGCAGCCATTCAGAGCTAGCAATAACACTGAACCTGGAGGAAGGGATTATGTCCTCCTGATCAGCACAGTACACATATATTGAAGCAGTTCTTTCATTTTTACCTTGTAGTGCATTCATGTTATGACCTAGGTCAATTTTTAATTGTCAGACCACTTGAAAATGCACCAAGTAATGGTGATCTGACTGGTGACCTTGATTATAACTGCAGCGTTTATCTTGTAGGTTTTCTGTCATCTTTTCTTTTGCTAGATAGGACAGAGCAAGAGACAAACACATGCTCACTGTCAAACCAAACCTCAGGCAGGAAGGAGATGAAAGCACAAGTATTAGGTTACTGGGATCAAACCAGCCTTTGATCCTAAAGGCTTTCAGCCTGGTGATCCTTAGTGATATAGGATACTTTGTTACCACAGTTATAATCAGTAAACCAAGTAAATTGTTGTTGTTATTATTATTAATGCCACTCAAAATGCTTATGTGTTAACTGGGGCCTGAACTAGGGCAGTGTCTTCAATGCACTGAGCTCTCTTGGAAAACTCTGCTATGGAAAATTAAATGATGTTAGGGGACTTTGAATGGCATATATAGTACTTCAGCATGGATTTCCGTGGCTATTCATTGCTTCCCAGCACAGGTGGTGAGCTGAACTGAGAAACTGAACCACCTTTAAACCACAGAAAAAGTAAAAAAGAAAGAAGGAAAAAGATTAAAAAAAAGGGTTATTCAGTAGGCAGAATGCAAACCAGTTTCCTTCCGAGCTGCCCACAGATGACACACACAGTCAGGCTGGTGTAAGCTTGGTGCTTGACTTGGGCAACACCACAGCTGAACCTGCCATCACAGCTTGGATTTCTACTGCACTATCCTCTGTCCAAACACAGTCCATCTTGGCACAGGTCTGTGTGTTGCCTTCTTCCCTGATTTGGAACCTGAAGGTGATCAGAGTAAACCATCAATTTTCTTGTATAAGAGCATTGCTGTATTTAAATTGTATGGTTGAAGGGATCATGCAATTATTAAATTTTTCATTTTTCACTATTCCTGACAAGTGCCCAGCATCTTCAGCACAGCACCAAGATTAGCTTCTTGCTGCAGTATCAGTGAAGCATTTTTCTTTCGTATTCACTTATGTTAGTATTAGACTTTTACTGCAGTTTTCTAAATATCTCATAGAAAAGTGAAACAAGTTATGAAAAAATCTGCTCACCCCAGTAAGGAATATAATTTGGATTTTATTTGCTTTATTGGTGCCACAAGGTTGCTTGATTATAGGATGATGATTATTTTGGCTAAGTTTCTTGGTAGATTCAGTGACATACTAATGCTGCAAAATGTGGAATTATGTCAAGATTATCTTTTATTAAGGGTGTTCTCTCATCCAAGATTTCGTACTCTTTCAAGCCTAATCAGCAAGAAAGGAAACCTAACCAGTGAAACAGGCAGCAGTCAGCATCCTTTAGTCAAGGACATCAGGGAACTAACAAGCTTTAAGGATGTAGGAAATCAAGCTGTTGTTTTATGTCAGTAGAACAGATAGCAGTTAGCTACCTCACCCAAGCACTCCCTAGAACTAACAAGCTTGAAGAATGTAGTAAATCAAGATTTTGATGTTTTGTAGACATTATACACACATTGCTGACTTAGCAAAATACACAAGGTCCACGTATCCTATAGCTGAACTATGTTCATGATAATACCAAAAATCGTGCCTACAGGTAGAAAAAAGATCCCTGCCCATGTGAAGATCCTTCCCCTGAGCATGTGTAGCAATTAGCTGGGATTATGTAATTTGTATGGAAATTACTAGCCAAGCATAATAGAGGGGCTGTACTTGGAAAGTTACTTATCCTGAACTTCTGTGTATGAATAATGGCAGGGAAAGTCTGGAAGAGTGTGCTTGATTTGTCACACTACTGAGCACCCAAGCTTGCACAGTTGTGAAATAAACAATCAATGTCTCTCTGAAGTGTGTGATTATTGGCTTGTTGCACGCTGGATAAAGAATCCGATTTTGTGTAAGTTGTATTTCTTTCTTTACTCATTATAGCTGGTGAAGGTGGTTTTTCTTTGTGTGTACTTGCAATACCTTTAATTAATCCAGTAATTTCCTTTGGCACATTCAGTACTTGCTGTGGAAATAAAAAGTTCTTTTCATGAAAACATTTTTCTACAACATTTAAATTCTACCACATCAGGGTGTCTCTCCTCTAGTCAGTTTTAGGGAGGTGGGTTTTTTTTGTCGTTCACTTTTCCCAGAAGAAAAATAAATTCTTTCTTATCTTAGGGAAGATGTATGCTAAATAAGAGAAGATAGAGTGAGCATACACAGGATCTCTCTGGACTCGTATCTAAATAGTAAAATTTGAAGCAGCTAATCAACAGCATTTTTACTATCTATAGTAGCAGTATTATTAACAATCGAAATACAGACAGGTATTCATTGTATTACACAAATGACTAAGTACAAAGCAGCCTGAAATAGGTAGGTAAAGATGCTCTAGCTGCCAAGCAGATTTCAGGCAATTGAATCAGCAGTCCTCCCAGTGCGCAGAACATTTTATTATTTATCATCATTTTTTCAGTCTTTTTGAAGTAGCAGTTCCAGTCTCATAGAAACTATTTATATAGATTTTCTTTAGGTGCAAATTCCTAAAAAGAGCTTTCTGCTAAAAATATAGCATGACTTCGTGGAACTTCCCATTACTATCCGCAGTGAAGTTAAACTTGGTTGTAGTTTGTGCACAGCTGTCTACAGGACCATTCTTGTAGAAAAGCCAAGGGGTGGGGAAGACGGGGTATTTCCCTCAACTACCTTTGCTCACAGGCTTTAATTACCTGTTAAAGTCTCTGAAAATTCCCTAAACAATGTTCAGGTGTTTTGAAGGCAGGGGTTGGCAAGAATAGGCTCAGTTTCAGATTAAACTGCTTGCCTCCCTAGCTGTTTGCATGATCAAGGGTAAGCAGTTCTTTATGTTAATGTCTGAGTAGGAGGAATTTCAGGACAAACTACCTTTATAAGAAACACATGCTGCAATTACAGCAACAGCTCACAAATTAAAAAAAAAATTAGTCTATTTGCTAATGCCTGTCGTGAATTCCACTGTCATCTCAGGAATGAGACACCTGGCAGTAACTATGCATGACAAACCTGAATTGATATAGAAGGAAATAATATAATCTCTCACAGTGTCCTTTCATTCCCAAGCTTCTGTGCTACACTGCAGCAGCTAAACTAAGCAGGGGCCTAACAGGAATAAAAATCAGCTGCAGCAGTTAAACCTAAACAAGCACAGACACATGAATGAATGACCATACGGAGGTAAGGTAGGGCTTAGCTCAGCCGCAGCTTCAGTCATGTACGGAAACCTGAAGTAAAAATATTTTTGGCCTTCATCATTAGTAGTTATTGGTGGTGGTTTCAGAGGGACTTTAATTGTAAGAAGAGACAATATCATTTAAAAAAATAATTTTATTTTTCCGTACTCAATGTTAAAATAATCTGGAATGCAACTTGAGCTTGACAGAAAGCAGAAACCAGCAGTTCCATCAGTAACATTTAGGCACTACTGCAGTTCTTTAAGTTTTGAGAAACTTGAGTGATTTTGGAACCCAAAGCAAAACACCCAATACAATAAGAAATGTAAAGTTACAGGTCTAAATCTCATCAGGCACCAAACTGAAGTTTCCCTGAGAAGATGTAATTACAAACTAGTGTTATAAACTTTGTATCACAATATCAGGGAGCTTAAAGAATACAAAAGCAAAATTTGAATTTCTTAATACTCCATGCTGAAGACAAAATTTTCAAGAGAATTAAGAATTACATATAAAAGAACTGCAGCAAACTGATCTAAGTAAAATGGTAACAGCTGGCTTTGCATATCCCCTTTTGCATAGCTTTTAGATAATTTCTAATGTTATATTCCTGAGATCTTCAGTACTCAGTATGAAGCCTGTGCAGTCCAGCTGCTTTTTACCCCACCTCTTCATCTTTCTCTTCCAGCTAGCATTACATTCATGGGGAAAAAAATTAAGACTAACCATGAACAACATGCATTTTCTAAGCCTTAAAACAGTTTAGCCAGAGGAAGTCCATTAATTATACCTTCTAGATAATAAATATACCAAATCATTGGCCTCCCAAAAACTGCTGTCTGATTTTGTACCTAAAGCTCTGAGCTTTAGTGTGCCACAAGGCAGGGAGGGCATCAGCACCACCACACCAACATGGTGAGAGTCATTATAGGCATCACCAGCATCCCCATCATCGCTGTAACATGTTAAAGTACATCGCAGTGTAATACTCGTACCTATGCTTCCTAAGGAGCACACAGTTCAGTTCTTTTGCAGATACAAAGCTTTGTGCCGCAAATGCTCTTCCAAACACTTCACGGCAAAAGGGTCGACATCAGTGTCAAACTTATTAGCAAACAAGTGGTGGTTTCGTAGCATCCAGTTCAAGTCTCCTACTCCAAAAACACAGACAGAGCGAATGTGAACTCCACTGCAGGGTGGGTAGGGTGCACCTTTGGACACATCACCTTCAAAGTACTGCCACTTGACAAATCTGGCCAGTGCATTCATATCAGAAACGTCATACTTGTCACTGGAAGAAAATGCACCTGGGACTTCAGGGATTCTCTGAATTGTTGCCCACAGGTACTCATCTGGGCTGTAAGTATCTTTTGCCCACTCAATGAACTTAAGTATTTTGCTGTTTTCTAATACATATTCTACAAAGCTTCTGCTAACTACAAAATAGGCACTGCCAGAAAAAACTGGAGTACTGAGAGGTGGTAGTTGCTTGTCTATGCCCATATTCTTTATTTTACCATCAACGATCTCATGGTGTTTCTTCCACCTTACTTCTTTATAAACAGGCATTTTTTCTGTTTCCAAGCTGTTTTCACCCTTAAGGGCTTTTAATTTCTCTACTATTTCCTGGTTGGTCTTTATAGGAAAGTCCATACCACATAGGTTTATTAGGTATTTCCAGTTTGAACTTCTTCTGTAGAGATCTTTCATGCAGTTAATGTCTGCCTGCACTCTGCTCCATGAAGCGTATACCACACTCTCTAACTGGCTTGAAATAAAGACATTATCAAAACATGATACTATTCCCTTCACAGCAGCAAAGAAAGATTCTGGAGACTTTTTGTCTACATGAATGCAGTAAAAATTCTGTGGAGCATAGATTGATCTTAGAAGTCTATCAAGCATCTCAATTTTGTGATAAACCACTATTGAGTAAGCGATTGGAAATTCTGCTTCTTCATTGCTGAGAGGTTCCATAATGTATTTCCTGGTCTTGGTGAAGGAGGCACAGTCTGCAGTCATGTTAATGTAATCATCTGTTGTTAGTCTGGGGCGTTTCTTAAATGACACTGATAATATCTCAAGCTGTACCTTTTGTATTTCTTCTATGTCCCCCCCGATAATCTTGGTGCAGTTAACATTGCTAATAGGATCTTCTTTTGTTAGCTCCAGATGTCTCCGATTTAAGAAGTCTTCTTTCTGGTTAACTTTCAAAACTGAAATGATTACTGAAATAAGAGTTAGACCCAAGAAAAGCCTGAAGCGCAAGTTGTGGCAAAACCGTAATTTCCTCTTCAGCATTTCAAATACCAGGTAGCTTTGCAGGGCTAAAAAAAAAAAAGTCCTCCTCTCTGGTCATTTGAGCTTCAACAACTTCAGAAAAAAAGTTTGTGTTTCTCAGTAATTTGGCAAGTTTTTCAGGGAAACGGAAGGAAAAATCCTAAAATAAAACGGAATATGGGCTGTCATTCAAAGACTAGAAAGCTTCTTTAAAAAAATCAGAGATTAATAATTACATTGTTATTTAGTGACAGTAAAAAGCTGAATAGTTCAGCCAAAAATATTCTGTTGAAAATTAAAAATTAATGAATAAAATTTTCTAGGAAAAGACTGGGGGAAGCAGACAGTTTTCATGAAACACTTTCCACAGTACTATTACACACCAAAGTTCAATAAGAAAACAGAGCTGTTTGAGCTGCATCAAAAACAAAATTGAAGTCAGATACACTACTGAGAAGCAAGTATCTCTTGTTTATTCATGCTTCAGAGCTTGACAAGAATGTTTAATACTCACTTCAGGGTTGACATATATTTCTTTATCATTAAAACTTACCACTCACTTCCTGGACGGGTAGTCATGCTTTATTTCTCACTGGCAAAGAAGTCCCTGCAGCCTTTCAAGATTTTTATGTGAGATAGTCTCTTCAACATCCTGCATATGAGCTTAGAAATACCACCAGGAAAAAGCTGGTGAGAAGGGCAAGAAAAAAAAGTTATTATAGTAGGGCACCTCAATTTTCAGAGTTGTGAGAACAACTGTTGCTGACTTGCTGAAATGCCTTTATAAGGTAAAAGGCAATACTTATGGCCTATATCTCAAGCTGATTTGAGTGAAGTCACTGCAAGTGCACAAATCTAAGTGAACAGCAGTGTTGTATTACCATAATTAAGCACACTTGTTTTTATGATTCAGCAATTGCTTTTACATGGAGATGTGCTGCAAGGCTGAATTGCAACAAGATTTCTAGTATGCCAATTTTACTTTCAACTTTACTTCACAGACACTAGATAATTTTTGTTTGTTAGTTCTGTTTCTCTTTAAGGACCTCTTTCTGTTTCAGAACTCTGTGAATGGAATCAATGCAGAGTCATGCAGCTGTTGCAGCTGTAGCTGTGGAGAAAATTGCAGTCTAGGACTGTATTTCAGAACTGGGTGTCTTTTTTTTAGTAAGTACTCTTGCATGTAGATAAATTGATCAAGAACAGGATATCCTTAAATAACTTGCATTGCTACTCAAATGCCATTTCCAATCACAAATTCACTGCCTAGTAACTTAGCGCAGGTTTGAATTTCAAACCAGCCTCTAATTGCAAAAGCCCACACAGTTTACAGAGAATGTCTTTCAAAATTTGACTCTGTAAGTTAATGAAATATCAAATATTTGAGAGATACAAGGCTCCCTACATTTTTACTACTTTCAAGAAAAACTAGTGCCTCAGAATAACTTTCTGAACAGCTCTAAGAATAACAGCTCCTCAGAAACACTGGTAAGAAAATTTAAGAAACATAAATGTGTATTGTGTCCACTCCTGGGTTTTGTCATAGGCTGTTCAAAGTAAGCGTTTCCTTTCCCCCCTAATTTCTTTAAGCTACTCCAGTATCATTTTAGGTTTTAATTCCTAAACTGGGGCTCTTTTCCTGCTACTTGCAGATCTCAGAACAGGTGCATTTAAGAAACCGAGGCATGGCATCACAGAGTTTTTTGTTAGTAACGCTGCCTGGGATGCACTACACCATGAGTCCACCACTTTGTCCATGGCACTACAAACTGACTGGGGGAATGCAGCAGGTGGGGGAAGGTGGGGATCACTGCACAAGTGTCTAGCTGAGCTATGAGGATCAGCAATTTTTTAAGGAAGTACTATAGTCAAATATTTTGTATTTCAAGCTAACAGCAGGCAGAGACCAGAAACTAGACACAAATTTGTGACTAACACATTATATAAACATTTATTCTAAAGTGTACTTGGTTTTCAGAGTTACAATTGTAATTATTTTATCCTGCATTTCTAATTTATCTTAAAGAAGGTAGACATTTGTTCACAGCGTTTTTTAGGATACAGTGAAGTCAAACTGGAAGAAAATTTAAATTTTAAAACTTAAGGAAAGTAGCCCAGTGAGCTAGCATGCAATTACACCTGAAAGCATAGAGAGGTAAATTTTAAGAATGAGGTCTTACACTCGGAATAAAAAAAAAATTAAAAGGCGAATTCCACAATTGTGGCTTTCAGTTTGCAGTGTGACATTTAACAAAATAATAACATAATTCTGAACCAGTTTTAACATGCTTTCTAACTTTTGTAACACACTTTTGTACTTGATGTCCTGCTTGTTCTCCCTAGCAGATCTGATCCACTAAAAATAATATTGATCACATATTAAATTAACAAAGGAAGGAGATTAGATATGTGATAGTGTCTATTGAGTATATATTTTCAGAAGATGAAGCTTGTAATACTAGTTAACCTTCAATTACTGTATTCTGCCTATAAAATTAAAAATTAAGACATTTCTAGAACTTAAAGTGTACTTCAAATAGAGTTTGTGATACTTTAGCTGACAGATGCTGGAATCCTTTCTTTAGGCTGTTAGCACTACTACTTTATCCTAGTCTTAATTTTTATAGGAGCACTAGCATTGAGAAATAACACACACTCAAGAATTGATTACCAACCCCTCACTGTTCCAATGCAGGGAGACAGTTTTAATTGAGAGTGACCATTGCAGTCTTCACCTTCTAAAATTTTCAAAGAATAAAGCTTGCTAAGAAGTCTTTCCTGCTCCCATTTTAGAACAAAACTTAGTTGAAAGTGGGATAAAGAATCCCTTTCAGAAAGGCCTTGTATACCCAGCTGGGTGCAATTCCTCTATTGTTCAGAGCTCAGAATAATCAGACCCTGCATTTTCATTATACCAAAATGAGAGATCTGCAAACATTTACACATTAACATGGCTCTTATCTCTATGTGGAATTTTTTTCCCTGCAAATTTCTCTCACTGACATGCTCCTTCCTCAGACTAATTTTAACAATAAGTTACTATTGTTTACGCTTGCAATTTCAAAGTCCCAAAATTTGACCATATCCCGTTCAGAAAAGCTGATCTTTACAGGGTAAGATTTGTTACCTTTCATTTAATAACACACCTAATATACTTAATGAGCCTAGAATACTCATTAATATCATTTCAGATGCATTCAGTAAAGCTTTTAACATCAGTAAACTTGAGCTCTGCATAGCCTTAGTGCACACACCAGAGAATTACCTTGTCAAAGGCAGCACTGCACTCTGGGAGAGCTGGAGGGAGGTTTGCACAGTACAGAGAAAAGGCTCTATTTGGCAGCCTTTGTCTTGCTCTCAACTGAAGTTCAGTTGCAGAAGTTACATACCTGCCCCACTTCCTTTTTTTACCGCTTTCTCCTCAAGTCAAAGTCTGTATTTTTGAAGCAGTCATCATTAAAAGGGGAAATATACAGTAGTTGCAAGTAGTTGGGGGAGTTAGAAAGATCGAGTTAGCTGCCCACTTCCCTCTTTCCTGCCAAAATTATTCTTTACTGCTGCATACAAACTGTATGGTAAGACTAAACAAAACCAAGATAATTTCAACTTGATTCCTACCAAACACAAAATCCCACGAGAAACCTAGGTCTTCGAAACAAGACCTCCCACAAAAACATTCAAACATCCAAACGAACAAAAGACCCCAAAAAAACACTTCTACATATATGTATATGTAATATACATATATGTATACCACAGCTTGGAGAGAAACCAAAGCTGGTGTGCAGGTTTTATGCAGACAGGCTGGACTGGAGCTGCTGGTCCTATGAATGAGGATGCTTGTGAGCGTGCAGAGCCAGCAGAACACTGCTACCCCAGCAGCCTGGACATCAGCCTTTGGCTGCCGGCACGGCAGAACCCTCTGCGGCTTCACCTCTGCAGCTTCACCGTGTGCTGCTGCTGAAGGAGCAACCCTGCTCCCAGCTCTGACACCCACACATCGCGCCGAGAGGGGTGCAACAACAGATCCAAACAGGTGGTCTCTGGGGGGCTCTCCAGCCTGTGGCGCCACAAAGATGGATTTGCTAGAAAGTTGCAAAATTTTACCAAGGCATATCCAGAATGCTTGAAAGCACACACATCCTGCAGTTATTACAATTACCACACTTCCATGCAGAGTCAGTTATGTGGAACATTCATTCTGATGAGGAAGAGGTTTTTAATGCAGTAAGCAGCTTGCATAAACACAAACATGCATGAACACAAAGACAGGCTGCATGGACTGCAGCATCATCTGCAAAGACCAGCCAGATACAGAGTAGAGTCAATTACTCAGCATTTCATGACACCAAGAAGCACATTCTTGGAAGTAGATACACCTCTAAATGAATCAAAGAACTCATATTTGTTCTGATAGATAATCTTGAATCTTAGTGAAAATGAGAACTGGTCATAAGCTGAGTAGCTGGCTTACCATTAGACTCCATGGGACTCTTAATTTTGAAATCATGCAGCAGGATTTCATGTGGGCACAGTTGTCTGCAATTGACAACACTCTGCAGGAGTAGGGCTTTTTCTTCAGAGGTGCTCAAGAAAATAATAAAAAAGGAAAAATACACTCCCTTTCTACAGAAAAAACCCCAACATATTTATAGTCTCTAGCTAACTTAGAAGACAGCTTTAAACATAACTCCACAAATGACTAGTACTGCTACATCTGCCACTACATGGAATTTAAATACTGAGAGTAGCTAAAAGTAACTGTTTTTCAGAAGAAAAAAAAGATGAAAATAAATTCAAACCTCCAGGTTATTTGAAGATCTTATACTCAAATGTTAGGAATCTAACACACTAAAGTATTTCTGTTTCAAAAAATGAATAAAACTCCCATGAACACTGTGTAGATTGTAAATTGAAAAAGCAATAAGTTTTGCTAGCCTTTGTAGTACTGTCTTGTACTACTGTATCACATAAATCTTCTGCAGAACAGTTCAAAGCCTGATTACTATTTGCATTCCTGTCTGTCCCTAGAGGCCCCACAGATACAGCTAACAGTAAGAATTTTCAGCTAAGGAGTGTAAAGATATCACAGCAAATTCATTCGGTGACCAGCTCCTATCTCAAGAAGTCTGTGACTCTCAGCATGGACAAAAAGATACGTTTCACCTCAAGGTTACTAACACTGAAAGTACACACAAATCCCAAAACAAAAAATCATGAAATCTTTAAACTAATGTTGGCCAATTTAACACAAAGTAGAACTGCCTGCTATTCATCGTGGCAACCTGTACACTTAGGCTACTTCAAAGTAAAATGCACACCTATTTTTTTCACATTACTCTAAAGTAAAACCTATCATTTTGCAAGGAACAGGGCAGTCGCTGCACTCCTCACACCCACAGAAAAATCTTGCTCATTGCTGCCTTGTGACACTGCTGTATTTCACAATGGGACACACCGGCAGGAAAGGTAATCTATAAAACCAGAAGGAAGAGGCTGTCAAATTTTTGACTACGTGGAACCCTTTTCAAACACAACATATAAAATATTCGGAGGAGATTTTCTTTAGCCCTGTGGAGAAGCCAATATTTTAAAGCCATACCTATAGTTACTGTTCATCAGTGAGCTCAAGTATCGTCAGTGATCTTCCTGAGATACTCTATCACAGTTTTCTGAGATGAGGTTTCTGTTTGTTTTATTAGGTGCTTCTTATAGCATCCCAATTATCCCTTGTATAATAATGCTGTACATTGCAAGAAGTGGTGTCTCTGGAGCTATTAAGTAAACCTAATAGTAGAAGTTACTTCTGTTGTACTACTGGGCATGCTGCATTTCTGTAGAACAACCTTTTTTCACCTTTCCTAAGGCAGAATTCTATGTTGATAAGGTTAGGTGTTTTCAAGTTTAAGGAGCTTATGAACCAGAGTAAGTGGAAAATTTTTGAATTATGTTGAAATCCAAAGGAAAACTAAGAGGGATTATTAAAAAAACAAAATTAAATCTTTTCATAAGACTAGTAGTGGGTTTTCTGGTGTGGAAACGAAATTGAAGAGCAGGATTTTGCTCAGTAAACACAATATTTTCAGCAAATAGACTGTAAATCTTTCACTTCTATGTTTGCCTGTGCATTTGGTTTATGTTAGGAAAAAAGGTAGACTTGGCAAAGGTATTCATCAGGCTTTTTAGCAACTTTTGGCTCTTCTGGCCTCATGAAGTATTATCTCAGACAATTCATTTTTCATAGGAAATACATTATGCCAATAACTATAGGCAGAATAGCTAATAATTGAGGAAAGAAAATATAAGTAATATTATCTTTTGTATACACCTACTTTCAAAAGCAATGTAAGTGAACTCCAGCTTGAGCTACAAACAGTGAACTATTTTTCACAAGGATTTGCAAGTTGAAGTTGATAGTTAGAAAAGCTAGATTTGTCCCCTCTTCTCTCACTACCATTTCTGACTCTCCTTCTTGCCAGCTCTGTGGTCACATACCTCATATTCCATTAAAAATGAAATTTAAAATAGCAAACTCCAAAATGGCAATTCCCTCCTGCTGCCACTCCTCCTCTTTCCCACAAAGAAGTCTACTTTTCTGAGTAAGAAGGCAAAGTGCCAGAGCATAACTGAGTCTCCTGTCAGGCTTCTTTCTCAGTCCTCTCACCCAACCTGGGCCACAGAAGACTATTTACAACCTTCTAAACAGCTTTTTCATTCTGACCAAAAAACCCAAAAAGTTTCTTCAGAGTTTTCCCAGTTACAGTGAGTTTAAGAAAGAGAGGGGAAAAAAAAAAAAGAAAAAAGAAAAAAAGCGCCAAAACCCAGGACTGCAACACCTCAGGAGCATCAGATATGCCCTGAATCCTGTTAGAGCTACAGGTTTCACACCAAGCCAACACCCCGCGGAGGGCAACAGCCTGCCCCGGGTTCCCTGCATGCACTGCCGCGGGAAAAGGCAAACGGGGGGTGGGAAGACAGACAGAAAGTGGGGGAACAAAANGAAGGGGAAAAGGGAGAGGAGAAGAAAAGGGGAAAGAAAGCGGCAAAAGGAACTAAGTGTAAGCAAAAGGAAGAGGAGAGAGGGGAAACGGGGGAAAGAGGACGGGAAGGAGGGGGAGAGAGGGAAAGAGGTAAGGAAAGAAAAAGGAGCTGGGGAAGAAAGAAGTAAAGAAGAAGGGAAAAAAAAAGAACAGAGGCACAG
>VZRL01001311.1:0-12874 GCA_013397895.1 Origma solitaria | reverse complement strand
GGACCGCGCCGCTGCCGCTCCGCCCGTAGCGCCCAGGTGCGGAGCAGCCCCGGGGCAGGCAGGGAGCCCGGCCACCTCCCCTGCGGGCGGCCCCGAACCGAACTCCAGCCCTGCCCTGGGCTGCCGGCTCCCGCCCGGCACCACCCACCCGCTGGTCCAGCCGGGCCGGCCCTCCGAGAGCCGGGGCCCCCGTCCGGGTCCCGCCCCTGCCCCTCCGCGCCCCGCCCTCAGCCACACCGTGCTGTGCCTCGGTGGCCGTGGCGACTGCGCTTGTTTAGCCGCTTCCCCCGGCAGTGCCGGTAACTCTGGAACGCACCTAGGACAAAGTGCTCCGCGGTGTATGGAAACAAAGAGCTTCCTCGAGGCTCCCCGCCCCAAACGACCGTGCTCGCAGCGGTGCCGGTGCCGGCGCCGGGCTGGGGAAGGCTGAACGGGCTCGGTGTGGCTGCAGCAGCCGCGCGGCCGTGAGCGGGGACCCGGCGGGGCCGGAGCTCCCTGCGGCGGCAGCGCGCAGCCCGAGACTCGCTCGCTGCCTACACGTGGGCTCGACAGAGCTCGGGGAAAATCGAGAGACGGAAGAGAGACTGGGGTGGGAAGGGAGCAGACCTGGCGGGGAAGCAGTGCACCAGACTTGGAGCGGTGAAGAGTGAAACGTGTCTAGGCAGAGTGGGAAGAAGACCTCAGACTTCTTGTTCACTTTGTCCCATCAAATATCTTCCCGACGATAAAGATACTCCACAGGTTTTGGAGAGCTTAGGTGGAGCTTAGGGGCAAGCAGCTTATTATTTTAGCAAAGTACTTAGAAAACAGAAAATTAAATTTCAAGGAAATAGAAAGTTCAAAGAGAGCATGTGCCTCATTAAAAAACCGAAATGCTGCAGCCTGCAGCAGTTTGAACAGTGCTTGCAGAATTCCCCCAAAATCCCGGCACATCACCATTATCTGGCGTGCAGCTTGTTTTGGCAGCTGGAGGCACACTTAATGGACTCTCCTGGCCATTCCTCATCCCAATCGTGAGCTTGTACTGAAGGGTCCCGCATCTGCACTGATCAAGAGGCTGGAAGCTAACAAGGAAACGAGATTAGGTTTCAAGGCTCTTACTGGAACACACTGCCAGGAGAAGGGGAAATTGCCTCCACACAGCACCACACGGATCAGACAGCTTATTTTAGGAATGGACTGCAAGATCTCAAGTCTTAATCATCATGTTGTCAAGAAAAGGTTTATTTTATATATATGCTGGGTGGAGAATTAGTGTGTAACTCCATGCAAGCTTGGCAGTCCTCCCCTTTTCCCTTTTTCCTGATGCGGGGCAGGGGGAAGGTGGTTTTCTAGTGTGTCTGTTATTTATACTGCTGAACTTCATGGAGCACCATTCCAAAAAAGCCTTTCATCTATAAACTCAGCAGAGGCTGGTAAGAGAAGTTTCCAGTGGGAAACAGAAATCTGGGGGAATGGGCAAGATTTCCTATTAGTTTTTCCCATGAAGAGTAATGTTTTGTAATTACTAGTGATTTATGATTACAGACAGTGACTGCATCTTGTTGGTCTTCCATGTAAATTAGAAAAAGAAATCAGAAATTTAAGTATTTTTTCACATGCTAAACTGCCTTCAAAACATCACAGTTTTGCAATTGCAGTACAGGTAGTAGAGTTAAACCAAATATTCTTAAGAGAATGAACTGTGTAAGCTTTGGGGGCAGGCGTTTGCTCCCACGGTTTTCCATCCCCCCTGCCCTAATTACTTACACAGCTGCAGATGCAAAGATCTCTAATGCAAAGTCACCAACCAGAGCTGATATATATCGGTGCAGTAAAAATGTACCCTCTAACAAGTACTTCTGGTGGAGAGAAAATAACAGCATTAAAGTCACGACTGCATGTAATTATTTCAGGTAGAGTACTGAAGTCAAGAAATCTGTTAATGAAGTCAAGAAGTCTGTTCTTCTCTAACTTTGCCACAAGTAGAAAGCGGAGTTTTCTGTAGAGTTTTCTGTTGTGATCCTTGGGTGACTATGCTGGCAGAGACTCATCATTTGTTTTAGGCCAGCTTTGTGACATTTCAAGGACTGTGTTTCACTTATGGTTCCGTTCATGGATAGTTTTTGTTAGTTGTTCCTGAAAAAATGGATGAAATGGGTTTGCACCTGGTTTTCACTCTTCTAACCTTGAGTCTGGAATATGAAGATGAAAGGATCCACAAGCTGCCCTCTCTGCCGTGAGACAGGCCAGTGACAGATGTGACTGTATGGCAGCTGTAAAACAAAATAAAAAGGTTATGACATTCACAATTTTGGAATTACGGACAGGGAAATTAAAACAATAGAAAAAGTGGAACTTAGAGGCAAAATATAGACAAAAGGGAACAAAGAGCAAGTTACAAATATAGGAAATTTAAAATACATAAATGATTTTGCTGTGAATTTTGATTGGCTTGAATGAAATCAGTTTCTACATGAATATTTGACTGATGTGGTAAGACCAACAATCCAGTGAGAACAAGTAAATGTAAACATTGAGAAAGTTTCAAGAATAGTTTTCTGTGCATGGCTAAATTTATATAGCTATGGTGCAGGAGAATACAGCTTAAATATATTTCCAATAAGGAGGACAGCTGATATGCTTTCTCTAAGTTGATATTAGTATCTCATTTGTAATTTGACAGCTGCCTCCAGGCTTTTAGGTTTTTTCTTGGAAAACATAAAGTATACAAAATGTTTCTAAATACCTTAAATTTTTTATGCTATGTCAATAGTTTAAGTGGTGGAGAATTTTTTAAACTTCATGCTTACTGCTAATTCTTGTAATTTTACTAGTTTTAAGGAAGTAAAAGGTTCCTTTTTCTGAAAAAAGTCAGACAACGATCTAGCATTTTGTAATAAGAGCTTCCCTGCTAATCTTTGTAAAAGGTCACTTGTCTGAACGTTCTGTCACACAAATGTTTGTTTCTTCTGATAATTCAGACTTTACATTAGAAAGATACTAGGTCCTAATATCTATCCTTAGACAGACAGAGTATCCTAACATCAGTTTTGCATCCTGCTAGAGCTTGCAGGTTTTTTCATAAAGAGAGTGTGATCTTACTACATGAGGCTTCTCTAAGGAAAGTGTTGCTCCAATCCAGAACATCCATAGCAACCTTTGTCGCAAAGATTATGAGACTTAATGTTCTTGCCATAGATTCCGCGTACTGCTTGCTCTGTACCTGAGTAGGGGAAAAAAAATAATCTTCAATTTGCAGATGAACTCTTGTAAGCTGAGCCTCCACATAAGTTGGGGGTGGGGTGGAGTGTGCCAGAAATGTGAACACCATGTGCTGAAATAAAAGGTCCAAAGAAAATTATCACAGCTGCCAAAACCATTTTAACACAAAAAATTGTCTGACAGAAGGAAGACACCTCAACCCATTTTTGAAAATAAAGAAAAATATATCTAAAGCACATTTTAGTATGCTTCTCTTTGGAACAAAATGTGTTCTGATATGGGTCAGTATTAATTTTAGGGACAAGAGTGGCTCATGTCTAAAGTTCATTAGGGAAGGTCATGTTTTCTTCCTCAGACTATGTGCAATACATATGGAAAATACTCTTTCACTTTACCTGTTGTGTGTTTACACAGAATTGTGACACTGTTTGAGAGGCAATTTTTTCAGGTAAGTTTAAAATAAGTTTAAAATGAATGAACTATACCAGTAGTCTATAATCAAGGACATGCTGAGACAAATTTCTTCCAAGACACTGGCTGGCAGTTAGTGCTAATTACAGAATCAAAAATAACGTGGAGCGGATTGCAGCCTTGAGTTGCCAAAATAAACTGTAAAACATATACTGGGTAAAATAGGGGCCTCTTGTTCTACCACTGTGGTGGGTTTGACCTTGGCTTGCTGCCAGACGCCTACCCAGCTCTCTTACTTTGCTTCTTTCACAGGACAGGATGAGAAAATAAGATGGAAAAGCTCATGGGTTGGAATAAAGCCAGGGAGATTGCTTACCTATTACCATCGTGGTCAAAACTCGGGAAAGATTAATTTGCTGTCAATTAAAAATAGAGTGGAATGGTGAGAAAAAAAAAGCAAGACAAAACTAAAACCACCTTCCACTTAGTCCCTCTGCCTTCTTCTCAGGCTCAACTTAATCCCTTCATTTTTGAGTTTTCCTACTTCTTCCCTCCTGAGTGCTGAAGGGGCATGAAGAATGAGGATTGTCAACAGTCCATAAGTGCTCCTCTCTGCCACTCCTTTATCGTGGTGCTGTTTTGTTCCATATCCCTCCATGTCCCTTCCATGTCCTTCACAGAGTGCTCTAGTGTGTGTCCTTTCAATGGGCTTCTGTCCTTAACGAACAGACTGCTCCAGCATGGATCCCCACCCCAGGTAGCTGCTCCTGCCAGGAGCCTCCTCCTGCGTGGGCTTCCCACTGCCTGCAGCTTTCTTCAAAACGCACCCAGCTGCTCATTATGTGATCTTCCATGGGCTGCATGTGGGTATCTGTTCAACTCTGGTCATCCATGGGCTCCAGGGGGACAACTGCTCCACCATGTTCTTCTCCAGGGCCTGCACAGGAATCTCTGTTCCAGCACCTGGAACACCTCCTTATCCTCCTTCACCACTGACACTGGTGTCTTCAGGGCTATTTTTTCCATGTTTTTCTCACTCTTCTCACAGCTGCTGTATAGCGGTTGTTACACTTTTTGGAATACGTTATCGCAGAGGAGCCACCAGTGTCACTGACAGGTTCAGCTTTGGCCAGCAGTAGGTCCATCTTGGAACTGTCTGGAACAAGCTGTGTCCCATATGAGGCACCCCCTGAACACTTCTTGCAGAGGCCTCCCTTGCAGCCCCCACCTCAGCCCACCGACTGTGCCAAGTAAACCAAGTCAAACCACTTAGATTATTTTTTGTTACTCTGTTCCAGTTAAGAAGTATGATTTGCTGATTGAACTGAAAAGGTGGGAAGCAAGCCTGGTGTTAACGTATCTGCTGGGGGAATGAAGAGCTCCTCCTGCTGGCTGCTTTGGCAAGAGTGGTGAAAGCTCAGCCAGGTGTAGTCTGGCAAAGACAGTATTTTAACCACAAGGAGAATCAGTCAAGGTCCTCCTAAGACACTAACAAATGAGAAAAACTTCAACCCTCTGAACTATTTCAAATTTTATTTATGAAAAGTGTCATCTGTCTTAGAAAGTCCCCTCTCCCAAAGTAATAATAAATCAATACCAACATTATGCATATAACCACAAATAAATACATACATACATGCAGATATATGTATATGTATGCACCAGGAATTCTGAGCTAATGTTTGAATTGGTTTCATTTGTCCTCTACACTTTTGAAATACTTCACAAATTTCAGAGCTTGGTCTCACAATTGCTCAAAGCTGATCAAACTGCAGGCTTCTGAAAGGACTGCAGACTGTGTATCTACAGTGCTCTGCTCAAGCCCTTCCTTTTATTGTCTATTGACGGTTTCACAGATCCGCTTTCCCAGTGAAGTTTCATTTCTCCTTCTTCTCTTTATTGAAGGTGGTCTGTTGTTACAGCTGCATGGTGGGTTGATTTTGGCTGGATTCCAGGTGCCCACCAAAGCTGCTTCATCACTCCCCTCCCTTTTCTGGACAGGGAAGAGGAAAAAATATAACAAAAAGTTTGTGAGTCAAACAAGGGTAGGGAGAAATCATTCAGCAATTACTGTCACAGGCAAAACAGACCCAACTTCAGGAAATAAGTTTATTACCTATCAAATCAGAGTAATCTCATGTTAATAAGAAATAAAACTAAATCTTAAAAACACCTTTCCCCCTTCCCGCTCCCTTCTTCCCATGATCAGCTTCACTCCTGATTTTCCCTGCCTTCTCTGCAAGTGAGACAGGGGACAGGGAATGGAACCTGTGGTCAGTTCATCATGTGTTGTTTCTGCCATTCCTTCCTCCTCAGAGGAAGTCCTCCTTACAGTCTCTCTGTGCTCCAGTGTGGGCTCCGTGCCATGGGAGACAGTCCTCCATAAACTTCCCCATTGTGAATTTTTCCCCCAGTCTGCAGTTCTTCACAAGCTGCTCCATCACAGGCCCCTTCCACAGAGTGCAGTCCTTCAGGAGCAGACTGCTCCAGTGTGAGTCGCCCGTGGGTTTGCAAGTTCTGCTCGCAAACTTGCTCCAGTGTGGGTTTGTTTCTATGGGGTCACAACCTCCTTTGGGCATCCACGTGCTCTGGTGTGGGATTCTCCATAGGCTCTAGGTGGATATTTGCTCCACCATGGGCATCCATGGGCTGCAGGGGCACAGCTGCCTCACCATTAGTATGACATCCACAGCTAATATGATTTCATGCTATATTGTCTGGTATTGCTACTTGTAGNGGCCTGCACAGGAATCTCTGTTCCAGCACCTGGAACACCTCCTTATCCTCCTTCACCACTGACACTGGTGTCTTCAGGGCTATTTTTTCCATGTTTTTCTCACTCTTCTCACAGCTGCTGTATAGCGGTTGTTACACTTTTTGGAATACGTTATCGCAGAGGAGCCACCAGTGTCACTGACAGGTTCAGCTTTGGCCAGCAGTAGGTCCATCTTGGAACTGTCTGGAACAAGCTGTGTCCCATATGAGGCACCCCCTGAACACTTCTTGCAGAGGCCTCCCTTGCAGCCCCCACCTCAGCCCACCGACTGTGCCAAGTAAACCAAGTCAAACCACTTAGATTATTTTTTGTTACTCTGTTCCAGTTAAGAAGTATGATTTGCTGATTGAACTGAAAAGGTGGGAAGCAAGCCTGGTGTTAACGTATCTGCTGGGGGAATGAAGAGCTCCTCCTGCTGGCTGCTTTGGCAAGAGTGGTGAAAGCTCAGCCAGGTGTAGTCTGGCAAAGACAGTATTTTAACCACAAGGAGAATCAGTCAAGGTCCTCCTAAGACACTAACAAATGAGAAAAACTTCAACCCTCTGAACTATTTCAAATTTTATTTATGAAAAGTGTCATCTGTCTTAGAAAGTCCCCTCTCCCAAAGTAATAATAAATCAATACCAACATTATGCATATAACCACAAATAAATACATACATACATGCAGATATATGTATATGTATGCACCAGGAATTCTGAGCTAATGTTTTAATTGGTTTCATTTGTCCTCTACACTTTTGAAATACTTCACAAATTTCAGAGCTTGGTCTCACAATTGCTCAAAGCTGATCAAACTGCAGGCTTCTGAAAGGACTGCAGACTGTGTATCTACAGTGCTCTGCTCAAGCCCTTCCTTTTATTGTCTATTGACGGTTTCACAGATCCGCTTTCCCAGTGAAGTTTCATTTCTCCTTCTTCTCTTTATTGAAGGTGGTCTGTTGTTACAGCTGCATGGTGGGTTGATTTTGGCTGGATTCCAGGTGCCCACCAAAGCTGCTTCATCACTCCCCTCCCTTTTCTGGACAGGGAAGAGGAAAAAATATAACAAAAAGTTTGTGAGTCAAACAAGGGTAGGGAGAAATCATTCAGCAATTACTGTCACAGGCAAAACAGACCCAACTTCAGGAAATAAGTTTATTACCTATCAAATCAGAGTAATCTCATGTTAATAAGAAATAAAACTAAATCTTAAAAACACCTTTCCCCCTTCCCGCTCCCTTCTTCCCATGATCAGCTTCACTCCTGATTTTCCCTGCCTTCTCTGCAAGTGAGACAGGGGACAGGGAATGGAACCTGTGGTCAGTTCATCATGTGTTGTTTCTGCCATTCCTTCCTCCTCAGAGGAAGTCCTCCTTACAGTCTCTCTGTGCTCCAGTGTGGGCTCCGTGCCATGGGAGACAGTCCTCCATAAACTTCCCCATTGTGAATTTTTCCCCCAGTCTGCAGTTCTTCACAAGCTGCTCCATCACAGGCCCCTTCCACAGAGTGCAGTCCTTCAGGAGCAGACTGCTCCAGNCTGCCATTCCTTCCTCCTCAGAGGAAGTCCTCCTTACAGTCTCTCTGTGCTCCAGTGTGGGCTCCGTGCCATGGGAGACAGTCCTCCATAAACTTCCCCATTGTGAATTTTTCCCCCAGTCTGCAGTTCTTCACAAGCTGCTCCATCACAGGCCCCTTCCACAGAGTGCAGTCCTTCAGGAGCAGACTGCTCCAGTGTGAGTCGCCCGTGGGTTTGCAAGTTCTGCTCGCAAACTTGCTCCAGTGTGGGTTTGTTTCTATGGGGTCACAACCTCCTTTGGGCATCCACGTGCTCTGGTGTGGGATTCTCCATAGGCTCTAGGTGGATATTTGCTCCACCATGGGCATCCATGGGCTGCAGGGGCACAGCTGCCTCACCATTAGTATGACATCCACAGCTAATATGATTTCATGCTATATTGTCTGGTATTGCTACTTGTAGACAGGAGAAGAGAAGAATTCTGTATCAACACTTTTTTCCAGCATATTCAAACATAAATGTCAGCTTAGGACAATGAACCTAAAATTCCTTTAAATGTTATTTGTATGTACAGCATAAGCCTTTTGTCTTTACTTTGTTCTACCTTTAGCATTAAGCTTTCAGCATCTACTCATCATTTCCCCATATTGCTTTCTTTATGATATTTTGTCTAATTTCTCTAAAAAAGGCAGTATTTTTGTTATTTCTGGGGTTTTTTTCAGTTAGACTTTCTCTGTAGGTTATCTATTTTTGTAGGCTCCTTTTTAATGGCAGGGTTGCTCTACTGGCATCAGCTAAGCATTTCTAAAGATTTCAATTTTAAGGATTTTTTTAAACCAAAATTTGTTGTGCAGGAAACAATGACCTCCTCTGTCCCTCTGGGCTGTCCGTCTCCACATAACATGTTCATAAAAGTACTATGTATGTGATTCCTGAGAAACTGCAAGTAAGTATGAAATCTGAACACATAAATTTTCCAGAACTCCCATGGGAATTATTTGCTATCATGTCACCTGTGGATAAACTTCACAGACTGATCTTTTCCTTTTTTGGACTAGGTGCTCCATTCCCTAAGGAAATAATAAACACTGTATTTCCAAGTGTTGATAATTAGGATTAATAGCCTTGTGTAGCACTTGAAGCTAAAGTCCTTGAGGCCTTAGGCCACAAGAACTCTCTGAGAGGAAACTTTTCAATAAAGCTAATGTTGCAACCACAAAGCTAGCTGAAACTGGCAGGCACAATCAGAATGAAGCTAAGAACCAAGGAAACATTTCTGAGAGAATATGGTAACTTTTCAGACAAATGTCAGCCCAGAAACAAAAGTATATTTGGGGTATATGGTCTGGAATGGGAGTCCCTCCTTGAACCCCACAGCTCAAGCTGCTCTGTATGTCAGATTAATAAACAAGTTATTTACTTGGCAGATTGGTGACCTGTCTCCTTCAAGCCTAGGGCTGAAGGTGGCATCTGCAAAATTCCTAGTGTGAACTAGGCGGCAGCTGCGTAAATTCTGCAACACAAGATTGTGTTTCACTTGTATATTTAGTAACTTGGATCTACAATAAGAATTGTCCCCTGGTATGTGACACAATTATTGCCTGTTTGTGACTTTACTGTAAGCTCATGACACAACCATATGAACTGCACATTATGGTAAATTACAGTGGGTTTATTGATACAATAGCTGCTTGTTGAATAGTTCCTGGTGTACTGTAGCATAAGACTGTACTTTCATGTTTATTATTAGGAGTTTCATCTTTGTCCACAGGCTTTTGCAGATGGTCTAAGTTCTTGAAATGGTGCAATTTTATCAAAAGGGTGAATACTTCTGGGATGTTTTTTTTAGTGTATGTTTATACAGTCTTTCCCAGTGCCCTTTCCAAACATGTCCTGTTGATTTTCCAGACTTCAGTTTCCAAATCTGTCTCGTTTCTTTATGTTCCCAAGAGTTAGTGGTTTGGTCATGCAGTCCATATTGTTCTGTCCTGTACATGTGGGATCCTAATTACAGACTAGTCAATTTATGTTCTGCAATTCACCACTTCTTTTCTTTTTTTTATTTTCTTAAGTTTAAATTCATGCCTTATGCAAAGATTTCATTCTGGTTTGAGTGTCTCATGTCTGTCACAGATAGATGCTGAACAAGAGCTTCCCTAGGATCTTACGACTGCCTATAAAATTGAGGTCTCTTGTAAGAACTTCCTAAGTTTCTTCTTCATACCTGATACCTTTTAACAGTTTCATACTTTCTAAGTCAAGAATACTTAGTGCCTTTCCTTAATACAGTCTGATAAAAATGTAATTTCACTTATGTATCAACTAGTAAAGTAATATCAAATATCCAGGACAAAGAAGTTTCTTCTTCTTGTAGTTTAACCCCAGCTGGGAACCAAACCCCATCCAGCTGCTCGCTTACTCCCTTACAGGGGAGTAACGATAGACAGGAGGAGCAGAAGGGTAAAATCAAAAAAAATTGTGGGTTAAGTTAAGGGCAGTTTAACAGGTAACACAAAAATTGTGCACACAAGCAAAGCAAAACCAAGAATTCATTCCCTTCTTCCTGTGGGCAGCCAGGTGTTCAGCCATTCCCAAGAAAGCAGGGCCCCATCATGCATAACAGTGACTAAGGAAAGTCAAATGCCATCATTCCAAACATTACCCCTTTTATTCTTCTTCTCTTAGCTTAATATGCTTAGCATGATGCCATGTGATCTGGGGTATCCCTTGGGTCAGCTGGAATCAGTTTTCTCAGATGTGTCCCCTTCCAACTCTTTGTTTGTGCCCAGCTGAATTGTTGGTGGGGTGAGGAGCAGAAAAGGCCTTGACACTGTGTAAGTGCTGCTCATGAAAACATCTCTGAGTTGACAACACTGTTTCCAGCACAAATTCAAAACACAGGGCCATACAAGCCAGTATGAAGAAAAAGCACGCTTCTCATACGTTGGGTTTTTTTGCAGCAGCTCCAGCAACACTTCCTGAAGGATAAAATTCCTGCTGGATCTGTTTGAGTTTTTTCCACTGGTCCTTCTATTTCTAAGCCTTGTCTTATCATGTAATGTTCTGATAAACATAAGTGGTGGTGTTTTGTGGTAGAACTAAATATTTTTAGAAAGGAAACAACTGAAAAAGCAGGTAGTATTTATCTCTTGATGATGAGTTGCAGGTAAGAAGCTTGTTTAGAAAGAAAGGGTTTCATTTCCTATTTTCAATACCGTGCTAAGTCCTCAGTAGCAGCTCAGTTATCTTAAAAGATTTTTCAGTCCTCAAAATGAAACTTTTGAAAAATAGCACACCTTTTTCCTTGTAAGAAGTCCAGAGGGATCTTATGGGCTGGTAACCTCTTGAAACTGTGGAACAACTCTATATAAACAAGGCTGATTTTCAAGCAAAATTCAGGGGTTGCACTATAATGTGAAAAGGTTCAGTGGCACAAAAATATTATAACCAAACAGCACTTTCTTCCCCCATTGTAAAGTAACGAAAATAAAGATCATAAGCGAGTGTGATGCTAAAAATCTCTATTCAAGCAGACACCACCAAACTGTAGTGATATAAATGTGGAAAATAAACTGACAGGAACAGGGCAGTGTGGTGAAATGAAAGGCTAGTAAAAGCAGAGGAAATTATTTAAGCAAATCAGTATTCTTTCAATAATCTGATATGAAAAAGCAATTGTATAAGAAGACCTATGGCTGTTATTTTCTAATGCCAAGTCCAAAAAGGAATGACAAATACATAGAGGTTATCTCAATCTGGAAAGATGCACTTAAATACAAAGAAGTTTTTTCTAATAATGCAACTTGAAAATGTGCCTTTACAAAAACGTGTTTCTAATGCGAACCAAGATGAAAGATGACTTGATGTATAGATTTTCTTGTATCTGTAGTTTCTGAAGAGAGGGGGCAATTATTTCTTCAGTGAAGTGCATTTAGGTTTACCGATTAAATGTTCTGCATGTATGTAGACATTGCATTGCTGCAGTCATTGACATTACAAATCTTTTGCAACCTTTGCTTCTTGCAGCCACCTTTTGAGTAATATTTCAAGGTATGATCAAGACAATTTATGGTCTGAACCCAAAACATGCAAATATTCATTTAAAGCTCAGAGTGAGGTCCAGTGTTGACAGGTTTTTTTCTTTGGCATACTGTTGTAGCTTTCTGTATGAAGAAATTTAGTGTACTAATAGACTATTCTGGGAAACTGGTCTGGTGTTGTCACAAAAATAAAGAAACAAGAATGTATAATTCATCCTGTTTCTCCTCTCCTACACATGTATGGCAACAGCTATGTTAAGAGACAAAAAGATTAAAAAATCGTCATTCTCCCCAGAGCAAAATATTGCATTGCATATTCTAATTGTGAAGAAGCATAAAGTAGATGTTAATTATATTGGTTCATGCTGAACCTACTGAGGATTTGGTAATAAAGCAAGTCCACTTTATAAGTTCTTTTCTATATCAGTCATGATTCTTTACAAATTGGTTCAGGACCAGAAGTTGATTGAATTAAAAGAACTATATACAATACCTATATAATAATCACTATATATAAATGCACAAGAAATAACGACTTTAACTTTGGAATTTCTGAATAAAAATAATTTCATTTTTTTACCAGTTTAGAACTGAATACAACCCATATTCCTGGGAAACATATATATGGACAACTGGCCCACATGGGTAAAACTGATGGTGTTTCGTTATACTGTGAAGAAGTGAAGTATAAAGGGAGGCACTCCTGTAATTTATTTTTATTTAAACCATTATTTTTCAATTTATTTTTTAAAAATTTACTGATTATTTAAACTGAGGTATCTGAAATAGCTTGATCTTTAAGCACCCTTAAGTCTGCTGATATAATCTTTTTGGATTTCAGTAAAGCTTTCGATGCTGTCTCTCACAGGATCCTTCTGGATAAAATGCCCACAGCTGGATAAACACAACGTATGATGAGTGAACAACTGGCTCAGGGCTCAGGCAC